>JAJJMC010006896.1:442449-523675 GCA_023531435.1 Papaver californicum
CAACACAAATGTTTTAAGGATTGATGAATTATCACCTGCTCACCCTATTTTTCCCAAAATAACCTTCAATTTGTTGTTTCCCACAAACAAGTGTATGTGGAACTGGACTGCAGTAATTTATGTGGAAATGGACTACAGCAGTTGATGTGTAACTAGACTGCAGTAGTTGATGCAAAACTGGACTGCAGTAATTGATGGTGTGCTACTTTTTACGTTACATCTTACTGATATTTATATCAAAATATTTGGGTGTACACTCGCCCCCTCTTAATCATGTAACTCGTTGTAGGATTAAGAAGTTTGGGTTACCCGGAAGCAGAGTTCTGCATTGTATTTAGGTACTACGTAAGCCCCCAAGCGTGTGGAGTGTCATGCAGCTTGACCCAAAAGAGATACTTTGAATACTAAGGTGTCACATATCTCGACCCCAAGAGATAGTCATCGCGTTTGAAGTGGTATGCAACTCGCCCCCAGCAGAAAATTAGTGTCATCCTGCTTAATGCTCGCGCATATAATGAACAGAAGTTTTTCTGCTATCTAGAATTCGCGTAGGGGGCCAAACCTACTATTCTAGATGCGTGCATAATTTAGATGCGTGCATCTTCACATGCCTTGGCATGCGAAAACGTTCGCCACATTAAAAAAGGTTCATATGATTAAAATGGGTTAATTGGTTTTTGGTACTTGGGTTTTGTCCAACATTATGGTTTGGTCTAACTTTTGACCAACTAGAGTTTGGTACCTAAAATTCAGGTTGACCCATGTTGACCCAGTTAAGTCATGACTTATCTAGACTTCCAGTCAATTAAATGATAATTACCAAAATATATATATCTTTACTAAAAATGACTAATTGTATCTTTTACCAATCGTACGATCTATATTACATCTCCATTTATCTAAAAAATTGACGGTTAAGATTGAAGATGCATAAATGAATCAAATAAAATCTTTTTCTTTCCTTCTTTCTGTTCTACTTCCAAACCCAACGCTACCACCACCATCATTATTCCCAGGTACGCTACATTCTCTCTCAAACACATCTCTTTAATCATGAATCTATGTCAAAAATTTATTTGCAGGAGAGGAAGAAATGAGAGTTTGGGTTTACAAGAACCAGTCCCATTTAAAACCTAAAAACCTTCTATGTCATGCATTCTCCTCGTTGGTGCAAGCTGATAGGAACTTTATTTATACATTTTTGTCATCCAATTTATATTTACTAGTACTCAATTTTATACTAAATTATTATTTTTATGTTTTTATAGGATGTTTACCTAAAACCCGATGGTACAAATAAATATGGGCTAGAATTACAATTATTTGTCGTTTTTGTTAGCCGACGACAGAGCATAGAGCGGCAGAGATAGAGTGGTTGGCTGATTGAGCGAATTTCTTTGGTGGAGATATGTTCTTTACTTTTCTTTTGGATGACTAGATCGAGGTGGCTGGTTGGAGTAGTAATTGAAGTCCGGTAAAAGGTGATACAGAGAGAGTTTTTGGAGTCTGACAAAAAGCAGACAAAATTCATTGAGAAGGCTAGTGGGGGACAATGGTCAGAGAAACAAAAAAAGTGGTTGTATGGCTCGGTTAAACAAAAGGGAAAAGAGTTCTCATTTGCTTGGTTGATTGAAAAAGTAAAGCAAGTATGTTTGGTTGTTGACGTGGCGGTAAAAACGTGAGTTGGCGGTGGTTGATTGGTTGAAAAGAGTTGAGACATTTGTTTGGCTCTGAGTTTGTGTATGTTCGGTGGCTTGTGAGACGAAGTGGACAGCACATGTGAAAACAGAGACAAGTTCTGGCAACACGTGAGTGTAATATAGAGAAATAGGTGATTAGGACTTCGGATTCCTATTGAGGCTGTGATGGGACTAGCACTTGATAGATAAAGAGAAATTAGGTATAAAAATAAACCCGGACAACAAAGAGAAAGGGTTTTTTTGGATGAGTTTTGTTCGAGATTTTTGGGGACAAAAGGGAGGATCGAGGAGAGCTTGATTGGCTGGAGTTGGCAGAAGAAGACAAAATAGAATAGACAGATACCCAGGAGTTGAATAGCCATAAGAAGGGTTTTATCCTCTACTCTCTGCTTTTGTCATATCTTTTTATGGGTTTTAAGAAACCCATTACTATGCCTTGGTAATCTTGTAGCTAGGGTTTTAGATGAAAACTAATTTGATTGTGGAAAACTCATCAATAAATGGTTTTAATGTTTATTAATTTATCCTCATTATTTGCTTGATTAATTATTGCATAAATAGTGGAATTGATCATATATGCTTTTTGTTTGATATGTCGTGCTTGGATTAGATTCTTTGACGATGTATGCTCACAACTTGATATTTGATTCTTTGAAACTATATATTGGTTAGGTAGCTCTACTGATTGTTTATGTTTTTAAATTGATATGCCATGCTTAGTAACATTTGATGGGATATACTTTTCGAGTGATAAACAATTTTTTAGAGATGTTAACCTGGAAGAGAAGGAAATTACAGTGGTGAAACGATTATTTTGGAGATTAGATGTGAGTTTTATATATCAAATTAGTGAAAACCGAAAACCCTAGTGCTCTCTCTACTTGATCACATTGTATATTTTTGCTAGTTTATTTTATTATTAATCTCGTTTATTTGTATTTCTGAAAATCCAAAAACATAAAAATATCATCCTTGATTAGTCAATTAGGAATATTGATTACATTATTTCCACCGCTCCCTGTGGGTTCGACCCGTATTTTCCGCTTCTACATTATAGATGTCGTGTGATTGCGGTCATTATAAATAGGTTTCTCAAAGTCCTATCACAAGCCTAATCCACTACCGACGTCCATGGGATCGATGGGTTGGTTGCTGAAGGTAATTGAATGGGTTTGAGAAGCTGAGAAAGCTACAGAAATTTAGAATATGAAAGGAAAACGAGAGAGAAGAAAAGAAACAGAAAAGAAAGAAGAGGTTCGCTGATTAATGTTGAATAGATAAATTTTTGTGGTTATGTTCCAGAAATTCGAAGTTTGAGAGCAAGATAGAAAAAGATTTAAACAAGAGAGACTAGAAAGGAGAATATTTTACTGTCGCAAATAGTTGTTTGGAAGATAAGTTTAAGGAGTTGTTAATGGGTTTCGAGTTGTTGATTTTTAGATGAATCTGTGTTTGTTTATGAAGAACAGAAAGAAAGAGAAAAAATAATTAGGAGATGGGTGTTGAAACAGCTACAGAGAAATGGAGAAATCAGCGAGAAAGCGAGTGAGCCATGGTTGTTGTGAAGTTTTAAGAAACAGCGAAAAAAAAGTGGAGGAGTTTGTTGATCTTTATGGCTGAATGGAGGTGATATGTGTCGCTTTCAGAAAATTGATCGAACTGAGACAGAGAATGAAAAGGTTTTTGAATATGGTTTTGGGTTTGGCTTGAATAAATTATACACCATTAGAAGTAATTTTATTGTTCACATTGGATTGGTAATTTTCCTTTGATCGGTGATTTATGAAATTAGGGTTCTTCTATATGGGGAAGAACTTGAATTTGGGGAAGAAATTTAATTTCTAACGGCCATCTTAACGGTGTTAAGTAATTTCATTATATTTAAAACTATTAATAATTATATAACAGAAGTCAAGACTTAACATAGTCAACTCGGGTCAACGTCAATTTCAGGTACCAAACTCTAAGTTGGTCAAAAGTTAGACCAAATCCTAATGTTGGACAAAACCCAGGTACCAAAAACCAATTAACCCGATAAAAATATGCATAATAATGTGAAATTATGTAAAAGTATTTAAAACGTGTACATACCTTATGTGAAGTAATATTGTGACTTGTTGATATGGTGATAAAGATTTTCAACGAACTATAAAATTGACGAAATTATTGGAGAATTTTCAGGCAGCAACATTTAAAGAACTTTGAACTCGATCATATTGCGGACATAAGTTCAACATAATAGGTATCACAAACTCTTTTTGAAAGCTTAAACGAACTTTGAACTCGATTGAACTTCGGACAAAATACCAATGCAAAGATTTCACGAACTTTGGTATGAAAGCTTAAACGAACTTTGAACTCGAACATGATGTGGAAAAAAAGTCAACACAACAAGTTTCACGAAATTTGAACTCGAACATGTTGCGGATTACGCATCAACGCAATGGGTTCAACGAACTTTGCTATAACAACATCACGAGCATTGAAATCGATCATGTTGAGGATCGAACATCCATGCAATAACTTTAGTAAACTCCATGGTATAGGAAATTGAAAGACGATTGCAACGAGCCAAAAATCACTTAATTCGGATATCAGACGAGGGAGATATCAAAGAAACAAAATATATAACGAGTCGAATCGAGGGAGTTGGATCGATCTTGGGAGGAAACATCCGAAGGCATACGGAACTATCCAAGGGGTAGTAAAATCCACAAACTTGTAAAATTGGGGATGAAACATCCAGTCGGCTTAGCTTATGCTTAGCGGGTCGGCTTGGTGCAGGCGGCTCGGCTTGGGGCCTTGGTTCAACTGGTCGCCGGAATTTTTTTTTTAAGTTGCGGCAACTTTCTGCTCCATAGGATGAATCTTTGAATAAAGTTTTTTAGGGTTTGATAGATGTCAAAGACAAACTTATCAGGCAGATTGAACGCGGACAGTTGATACAAAAGGTTGGACACGCATTCGAAAAAGGTTGGACACGCAGTCGAACAATTCTGACGAACTTTTAAGCAGCAGTTCAAACGAACTTTGGATTTGATCATGTTGCGGACCGACCATCCTGGCAATAGTTTATACGATCTTTGCAGTGACAGGGTTTCAGCGAACTTCAAACTACAGCAATTTCTGCGACTGCATACAGACCTTTTTTTCACGAACATAATTGCTAGATTTTGCTAAATTTTCTCGTATGGGAAAACACGTTTCTCTTTGTCGTTTCCCCTTAGTCGGCGCTAATGTTTGTACCAGAAATTACTTTCGGCACAGAACACGATTGATTTGATGATGATGATGTGAAATAATGGTAAGAACACAAACTAATGAATCCCCTTGGGGACAAGAGTTTAACATGGTTCAGCAAGTTATGCCTACATCCACTGATGAATCCCCTTGGGGAGAGATATTTATTGATATAAGCATTACAAAGGTGTTTCTAATGGTTGAGAGAGATGATGTTTAGGGTTTTCTTTCCCCTTTCTTTTCTTCCCTTTTTAGGGTTTGAATCCCATGTATTTATACAATTGAACTAATGAGATAAATCCTAAATTCGAGATAAACTCTATTTGTGGTAACTTGGCCAACAAGACGTCTGGAATGTTTCAGAACTTTTCTCTCAGTGACTTGGTCAGCAAGCAATCTAGAGCTTTCCAGAAACTTCTTCTAGGGTTCTGGCATTGGGTCGGTAGAAACGGGACAAACTGACATGGGTTATCAGATTTGAATGGTGGGGTTGACTTTGACTAGCGGGCGTTGACTTTGACTTTCACCGTTGCCTTCGGCTATCGAGTCTCTAACTGGTGAGAATTGCTGGTAGACTGGCCTGAATTGATGTCGAGCTGAATGAGCTAGTAGACAGGCTGGACAGCATTGCTGGAATATTGGCAGCATGGCTGGCTGCATGGTCGAGGTCGTCGGTCGTAGACGGATGTAGTGGCTAGAGTTCTTGGCCGGGGCCGGATGCAGCGGGCTCGTAGACCGGGACGACGAACCGGGCCTGACATAATATGCCAAAAAATTGGGCCTTATATAATGGACTGACAAACTGGGCCTGATAGAATGTGCCGACGAACCGGGCCTGACATAATGGGTCAACGAACTGGACCTGACAGAATGGGCCAATTAAATGGCTTGGAGAAACGGGCTGACAGAATAGGCCGACGAACTAGGCTTGGCAAAATGGACCGACGTAGTTGGATGGCAGCAAGATGGCGGTCGGGACATCAATCTAGCCCAACATGTGGCTATTTTACACATGGTACAAATAGTAGTGTTAGACAAGCACTGTTAGCAGTATTGTTTTGTGTATGTTAACAACTTAGTGGAAGAATTTAGTGAAGAGAGGAAATTTTGTCTGACAGGAAGAGTTAGCATTAGTTAAGGTTTCATATTGTGAAATTAGTTCCTCTTGCTTCACTGCTTATGTGTTGGTGTGATCATGTGAATTAGTTTTATGGTTTGTGTAAAGTGTTAAATTATGATACAGTATTGGTGTTTTTTAGATCTAGAATTGTGATTTATTGCATCTGTTTTTTTCTTTATGTACTTGGTTATCATATGGAGTACGAACTTGCAAATGATATTTGAAAGGTTGGATAGAGAATTGTGAATGTGATTGTCATTTTAGTGTTGTATTCAATTTAAAAATGGATTAAACACTTTGGAAGGTAGTGTAGGCAATGTTAGTTATTGTTGTGCATAAGTTAACCTGTGTGAGGATTTGAAGATTAAGCTGACAGGAAAACTTGAATATTTGTTAAAATATCTTGTACTAATGGTAGTTATTATGTCTTCCTATGTTAGAATACTTGAACTCATTTCACTTTTTATCCATTACCTTGTTGTATAAGATTAAAATGTGAATTTGAAGAGATCAATTTGAATAAAGGTGATAATTGAAAAGGAGCCCCTTATAATGTTATCTGTCATCCTATCTATGGAACTGTACTACCCACAAGCACAGTTTTTGAGATCTACATTGGATTGGAACAAATGTCAGACCCTTTTTGTTATATGGAGTTGTATTAAAATTGTAGAAATTCAGAAAGCCTTTCAGACTTGCAGCCAATCTTTCATGTGCTTGTGGGCTTAAATCCTAAGATTTTAGCCTGGCTAAAGAGATTTTTTTATCTCTTTTGTTATTTAACTAGTTTTACAGATTGACATGTGTAGACCGTCTATGCTTACTCATTAGAGTTGTTTCTAGCTTTCATCTTTAAACTGTTGGATGGTAAGAGTAAGGAATATATATGCTGCATGTTCCTAGGAAAAAATTAGTAAATATCTAGGCTATTTGCATCTTATGGATGTTTGCGAGTTAAACAAGATAATACTTTATTAAATTAAAGATTGTGGTTTTCAATTGTTAACCACGCTATATTTATTTATTTTTATAAAGTGTTTTTAATCCGAATATCTTGTATTGTCATTAAGATTGGCAGGTAAAACTAAATGACTTCTTGATATGATAATAGGTAATGTTTATTAACAGTAAATATCATTGTCATACATGGTATGATCAATTCTTTCTATAAGCTTCCATTTTCATTTATTAGTATTTCTTGACTAAACACGAGTATGTAAGTAACCAGACCGTTGGTTTCAAGTTTTCGCATTTTAAACTTGTGTATTTATGTCAAACTTGTTGTTTTTGCTTATTTTGTGGTCCATGTGAATTTATGTAAAACTGATCTTTTTATTTTAAATGATATCTCCTTAACATTGTCATGTAGTTACTACATCAAAGAAGGCTGACCCAAAGGCACAGGCTTTGAAATCTTCCAAAGTAGTCAAACCTGGAGCTATTTGGAAGATACTGTCGGCAATAGTCCATGTTAATACTTAACCATTTTTAGGTATCATTACTATTTTTTTCTGCTCACAAGTTAGTGTGTGTGCTGGTTTTTGAGGGTCCTATAAGAACCTAAGTATAAGTAGTTCTCGGAATCAGATTGTGTCTCATAATTTGAGGCCCTCAGTTAGTCTTTTTTTCCAAAAATATTTCTCACTATATCAATTTGTGTTGTTGGACTTTGATCAGCTTGCTGACTTGTTGGATCACTTTTCTATGCAACGAGAACCACCTGTGAGTGATAATATGTTTCTTGCATCAGTGAATGTAAGGTATATATCTTCTTTACAAGTTAACAAACATCAATGTTAGCAGATTACAACTACATGCTTCTATGATTGTTGCTTACATCTCCTACTTAAATTATTTATTAGCAAGTCATATTTGCACTTCATTTTCCCTCCCTTTTATGACCAATTTTAGATTTTTTACAGACGTTTGTTTGTTTTACAATTTATACACGGATAGAATTACTAGATAACATTTGTTGGGTCACTTGTTAGAATAGAAACTTGAGTATGCTTTTATAAAAATATATAAGGGTTAGTTACTGTTTCATTTATTGGATATGTTTTATCTTAATTATCAGTAGGTGTAACTTGTCTTATTCTCCTCCCACAACTATTTACCTTACGAACTTGCAGAAATATGTAATGTATGTGGTCTAAAAGCAAAATGTGTATGGTCAATAAGTGTTTAACATCAATATTTATGATGTTAACTGCAGGAGAGATTTTCTTGTAGACTTAGCAGAAGGAGTGCTCCATGCACTTTTCTTGCAAGCATATGGCCAGGTTCTAAATCCCGCATCAAAGTTACTTGGTTTTATCTGTGTATTTGTCTCGGTTTTTTTTATGCCATCCTTCATGCTTGCAGTAAGCTTTCTTTAATCTTAAAGGAGAAGATATTCACTTTGGAATCAATCCACCTTGCTTGAAGTAAATGACTTGTCTGTTGCTTTTTACATAATCCGTTAGCCATGAATTCATGTAGTGCTTGTTGCGAATTTTTGGTTCCTTCAACAAGCACTTGTATATAGGAGGTCAAGAATTTTTTGTTTAGATTAACAAGCACTTTGTTTCCTTTTTTATAGCAGTTAGAACTTTGTTATTAAACTTCTAACACCAAACTTATTTTTGTTGCAGTATACTATTATGATCAGTTGGGCAGCTCAGTTCATCTTTTTGCTGGTTTTAGCTCTTTTTTGTGGTGTCTGTAGGTTGGGTTCCACTTATTGTAAGAAAATTAATCTTTAAAAATGCTTAATCATTATAATTATAACTTAGAATGGTGTGAATTCATTAATCAGTACTTGTGTAGAGTTTTTCGGGGTTTATGACCTAAGTTTCAGCTCGATTCAAATGTAAATTGAGTTACTGTTGTAAACAAATTTCAAATTTGAATTGAACGACGATCGTTTTGATATCAAATGAGCTTCTATTAAAATTTCAGTTTAATGAATTTCAAATTTTATCTCAGTTAGAAATAATCAGATGAATCAGATTTTCTAAAATAGGTTCAGTCAGAACTACCAGTTAGACTGGGATTTAGATGAATCATATTTTTAAAAAATATTCAACCCAGAAAAACGACTTTCCAAAACTAACGATTAGGTTTTACGTTTTCTAATTTAAAACTTAATAAACCACTGCCTCAGACAGTGTTATATATTGATTGTCGAATGAAGTGGTTTTTCTAAATATTTTAACGTGTGTGAGACATAGTCGTTTTGGAAAAAAACACTTTTATATTGCAGCTGATGAAAACAGTGGTTTTAGCGATATTACCTCTGAGTCTTGGCAATGGTTTAATTTCTATTTTCCACTAGTGTATCATGTATGCATTGTGTATGGGTGTCACAAACAGGAAGCAATATTAAGTTCAAAAGGTCAGATTATCCAAACATGTTCAAGAGTTGCATAATATCAATTTGAATCAATTCCAATTTTCCATATGTTATGCAAGTAATGTGCTTCATATACAACAGTCTCTAAAAAAATACCTGCATTGAATCACCCATGTCATAATCAAACCACGAAGCAGTCTAATCTTGGAAGATTGAAACGATACCATTTCGAGTTTTGTTTTCTCATGAATGGACTTCATGAAACTGAATTTTTTCTGCGGAAAAAATTATGGTAAGGTTGTTATCAACAATAGAGAAAAGTACAATTTATCACAAAAGCGACCATGGATGGTTGGAAACTCAAAGTACAAAGTCATACTATATCCATCTGACAACAAATATAAATAAATAAATAACAAAAAGAAACACCGCATCTATGAGGAAATATAGTAAATCAGTGATATCGAATCGTCAAAATATATTTTTAGACATTGTATAACTCCACCCAGTGACCTTCCTAGGGTTGTATTGCAAATGCCCTATTCTCTATATTCCATCTATATAGGGTATCTATTCGTCCAATTTACATTCAATTACTATATTTTTTATTTACTTCCTCCCAACCGATTCCTAATTAACTGTATTAATTCAGCTGCTCATAAGAAATCATCTATACATAATAAATTTTAAAAACTTAGCATTGTCCTAATTTGTAGTACACTTGATCACAAAACTGGACTTCTAAGTTAATAATGTATGAAAATTAATCTCACTTGTGCTAGATGCTTGAGTGGTATTGCACTTTTTCTTCGCTCGAAGCCTAGGAACATATGCATTCGAGCAGTGATTTGAAGAATAATTCGAATTCAGAGGTGTAATAGGAGAACCCTGCACCTTCTACATAACCAACCAATCAAAAAAAATTAGATATTAAGTTGTTTTTAAGTATTTGAATAAAAATTAAGAAAATGATTGCAAAGTCAATATACAAGGTTGCATTCTCTAATATTGTCTTAAGAAGTGCAGTTCATTAATGGGATGATTAAAAAATCAAAAAGAGAAACAAATAATGTTATAAATAACCTGTTAAAACTTTGGGAATTCATTTTTGCAAACTTTAATTTACCCATGCAATAGATATTTGTTAGGGGAATATGCATAAATAGTGTTTGTATCATCTTCATATGCTTACCTTGTTTGCCTGAATTGGTGTGTTCCCAACGTCCTGAATTTTTCATCCCCAGATGTTGATCTATCAATTGTTTGTTGCTTAGCAGATGATACTCTTCTCCACTTAGATTTTTTTCTTCTCAGCCACTTCTTTTATTCAATGGAGGATGATCTCCACCAGATATTCTCATAACTTGAGATGACTTAGGACTCACTACAACAATATAACTCACCTTTTTACTACCTTAGTCTAGATTAAAATAAAACAACAGAAATACAAATAGACATGTTTAGTAAATATTACCTTGTTTCAATCATTAAAAAAGTCTGCTCATCAAGTAGTTCATTTTCCTGACTAAACCCTCCTCCAATAATTTCCCATTATGAATACACTCCTTTTTCAATGGTTAACGCTTGATTTCACAAAGCAACAACTGTAAATTGAATGTATATAAATTATATTAGAAGCGTAAGAAATAAAATGAAGTTTCAATAGTTACTTAAGTGACTGGTCACATACTGGTTTAGCTGAGATATTTTCATGATATTGCTTTGCCTCTGGTTTATCTGACTCCTCCACAAATACTTTTATCTCATATTCATAGCATGTTGTCTAATTTTTTGTCAACTGAAGGGGAAAACATGAAGTAAGGGACATGAATACATAACAGCAAAAAAGACAGTAGTTAGAGGGTTGATAAGAACATGAATCAAAGAATAAAAAATGATGCATTTATATTAGAAAGAAGACTTTATTGCTGGTGTAAGAAAAGATAGCATAATAATTCAAATAAGTTAAGAGGGTTCAATTAAAAAATATTAGCTCCTAATGCTTGTTCCCAACCTTTTCCTTTTGGTATGTACTTCCAAGTCCCATCCATCTTTTCAGTGTTGCAATCTAATATATATATATATATATATATATATATATATACACTTTAAGAAAGAAATGTGAGTATAAAAATATGATTAGTTAATTTAGGCCAAGTGTTGTGTTGGTGTTACCTTGGTTGGACCTTTTAACTGCAACATTGAACTGCTCATGCCATTTTTGCTAGTTCTATTGCCAGCTAAACTTATTGCTCTTCTCTGCCTCCAGTGTCGCAAATAAGCTGCAGACTAATCTTTTCATCCTTGCTATCAAGAATCTCAAAACAACCTGTAGGTTTTCAACTATATTGCTCAAACAGATGTATCTTTGAAAATATGATACGACTGGGGGTTAAATGGCCTAATAAAATTATACTTTGTACTAACTGGTAGAGGTAATCTATATGGTCAACTCAACTTTATTTATATCACGTAGTCAATTAAAAATATGAATCCATTAAGATTTTTACTCGTGGGGTTATAATGTCTTCTCAAGATCCATGTATTATCATATAGGATATAAATTAAAAAAAAATAGGAAAAGAAATACATAATGCTAGCTCTTCTGGGATCGATGGTCTTATTAGGTTTTGTATAATCAACAATCAAATAATTAATATAATAGCTAATAAAAAAAATTTAAACAAATAAAGATAAAAGATGGTGATTTTACGTGTGATTTTGCTTGATTTGTTGATGTCGTGGGAAGATTAGGGCTAGAAAACAAATAAGAGAAATTGAAATCAATAAAAAAAAAAAAAAAATTAAATAGCCTAGCATTTAACCTCCATCCCTATCATATTTTTTTAAAAAAATCAACAGAGATCGGCAAATAAAAAAATCACGGCTGTAAGGAAATAAAGAGAAAGGGGATATAGAGAGAACAAAATCGTGAAAAAAAGAAGATTAGGGCTTGGATATATATAGGGTGGGTAGTCATCACCTTAGGTGTAGGATAAATCGTGAATTTTTTTTTTATAAAAACTCACAAATCTTATTGTCCAGCATTACCTCAGTAGGGCCAGAAGCTCTAGAATTCATGCTTTTACCTAAATTCTAACCACGGACCTTAAAAAAGTTCTCAAATTATATATATAATAAGGAAACTGTATAATATATAATGAAATATAATTAGATGAGCTTATGTCTGCTCTAAAAAAAATTATCTCCAAATTCCCAATATTATGCAAATAGTATTCGTAAAAAAGAATAAAAAACTTAAAATTCTCTATCAAAAAGAAAAAACAAATTTAAAATGATCATTATTTTGTTTGTTTCTTTTAGTATGCAAAAATAGTGCAATGTGCATGCAGATACATAAATTCCAACTGAAACCATTATTGCCAGAAGGAAAGAGTTTTAAATTTTAGTGTTTAATTTAATCTTATTTTTATGTTTTATTAGCTAGGTAAATTCTAACAAAAATAAGTAAAAAGGATTAAATGGGAAGGATACGTTGATATAGTTACAATGATATTATTTTAATAATTTGGCTTTATTTTTTTATATAATCCAAATATAAATGAATTTGAAGTTAATTTTTTGGTTACGTGTTCTTCTTATAAAGTTATATATTCATATTAAAAATGAGTTCATTCGGAGATACGATACCTCACCATCCACAAAGTTTAATTTCAACCATTAATCTTCAACAACTGATTTTTAAAGTGGTAGATGGTGGTCTTATACATTCTCGAAATATATTCATTTTTGGTAGGAATGTAGAGCCTTATAAGAAGAACACGTAACCAAAAATTAGCTTCAAATTTATTTCCATTTGAGTTTTATAAGAAAAATAACATCAAAATATCAAGATAATATCATTCTAACTATGTCAACGGATCCTTCCCCAAATTTAAAACGCTAAATTAAATTGCACACAACATATATATGTTATAATAGTAGGGTTAAAAAAAAATTGTGTAATGCACTTTTTTAATTTTCTTTTTTTTGTTATTTGGTATGGAATATGGATCCATACATGTCCCTTAATTAGGGGTGCACATCTGTCGATCCGACTCGGCCGTTTTTACTCTGTTATTTTATGGTTCTTAACCGATGTCACTATATTACCAAATTAGAGTTTCTCGGGAACAAAAAATCAAACAACCAATCAATCAAAAATTATATCCACCAAAAATACCAAATAAAACCCTAGATTCTCAAAACACTAATCAGACATCAAATTAGACAACATATGACACAAATAATGCAAACTAACCAATTTTTACAACAAATTTCATCAAATTTGCAACAACATTGGAAGTGAAGATCGTTTATCTGTACATAGGTCAGACCAAGGCTGTTACATATCGGATTTCGGTTCGTACCGGTCGAGGGCGATACACTGGTACGCCGGTATATCGGGGAAACTTCGGTTCAAATATCGGTGAAATATCGGTTCATATATTTTATACCTATAATTTTATGAAAAAATACTAGTTCACATTTTATAATTATAAATATATTTTAACACGTTATAACAAAAGTTTTTTCAAAAAGTTTAGAAAGAAAAACTAGTAATCATCTAAAATATATAGATCCATAGATTTCATACAAAGTTCAAACTGGAAACATAAGAAAAACAAGAACAACTTCAAAGTTCATCGTCTAAAATGCTAATTAAACAAGGATATTACAATTCTAATCGAAATCATTAGATTAATTATAGATATTATCATATCCATATATAATTCTAAAATATCATAAAAAATATGTAATAATTGAAACCCTAAAACAAGGATTTTTTTAAAAAAAAAATTTAAAATTTTTTTAAATTTTTTTTTAATTTTTTTTAAAATTTGGTTTTTCAAAAAAAAAAAAAATCGTCCATATCGGCCGATATTTCGGTCCATATCGGTTGATATTTCGACGAAATTTCGGCCATTTCGATCGAAATTAACTACATAGGGTCAGACTCAAACAACCCATTCACTTGATCAAGCTCAAGATCAGTTTTGGTTTTATGTTTCAAATCACAAATAGAAGAAGCAAAATCTTATAATGGGGTATCTTCATTTACTATTTCAACTGCATTCAAACCCAACAGTAATAGAAGAAGAAAAAGAATCATAGAATTCATTTATTCTCTCATCAAACAAAACCCAGTTTGTAAATCAATCTCAGGTACTAAAAATGACTTAGTTCTTTTTTTATTTTTCTGATTATCATAACTTGTACTTCATTATCAACTTCAATTGCTTTTGGTTTTCTTTACTGCTCATCTTTTAAAATTGTTTCACCTTCATAGATTGATTTATTAGGGGACTGAAGCTAATTTGATAATACAAAAAAAGAAGAATAAGATGTTTGTGGTTGTTGTAGCAGCGTGGTGTAGGTGATGCAGCACTGCAGTTGTTGCTAGCTTGCTGCTCGAGGAACTGAAGAAGATACTCGAGTGGAGAACATAAAAAGAACAAAAAAGAAGTTGTTTTACATTTTAGGGTAATGATATTATGTATGGATGGAAGGTTGGGATTCAATCTATATTACCTAATCAACTGTTAAAATGAAATCGATTTTATTCGGTCGGTTCGGCCAGCCTAGTTATTAAAACCATGGACCAAATCGACCAATAATCGGTTCTCCTAATAAAAATTATACACCGAACCGGCATCAACGGTCAATCTCATTTAAACCGCGGTTTTAGCCGATTTAGCCAGTTTCGACCGGTCCAACCGGTTTGGCACATTTATATGTGACCCTACCCTGATAAATCTGAAGTCCGTAAACCTAGTTCCACCTCGTTTTTATATATACAGTGTACCTATTGGGTCCCCCTATCCATGAGGGATTATCACCATAACCAGCACACAAAGTGTGATTGGGGGACTCAAAGACCCGGCCTCACACTTGTGAGGAAAAATGGAAGTCATCTTACTAGAGGTTGGAACCCATGTTCTCGTAGTTATATATATATATATGCAAAATGGAGCATCTCTTCTTTTAGGTCACTCAAAATGAATATCTTTTGAACCAATAATTCAATCTTTTGGATTAATAGTTCAATCTTTACAGAATTGGAAAAGCATTGTCTTAAATCAAGCAGGCAGAACCACTATGGTTAAATATGTTCTTAATTCTCTGCATATTGATGTAGATCGGAAGCGTGTAAAAATATGATAAATTCTTGCAGCGGAGTAGAATCGTTGAAAAGTAACCGGTAGAATGGGTAGAAATCGATAGAAATTAGTTGATCTTCAAAGAGATATCCTAAAATCTACGGGGTTATCTAGACTTCGTTAATTCACTACGAATAACGACTATAGATATGAGATTAGTATTCGGACTTCGTGGTAAACCCGACTATGAATAAAAATCAAAATCAATAAACTCAACAAGTTTAATGAAAATAAAATAATTTTAATTAATCAAAAACACCCCTAATTTTCGTTTTTGGAGCTCCTTGTATAAATAACTCCTACTAAACAAACCCTAAACTTATCAAAAACATATAAACTTGTTTCCCAAGGTATCTACTACCTTTAGGCAACTTTCCTAACTTATTAGAACTCTTAAAATAAACTTCTAGGCTCTTCTAAAATTACCCTAAATAATAAATCTGAAAATTAATTATTTTTCTACTAAAAATAACATTAATAAAATATAAATAATAATAAAAAAATAGATTTATTTTCCATAAATCTCCCTCCATCGCATAGTCACCAAATGGAATGTTTTAACATTCCTAAAAATCTTATCTCTAAGATGGATTCTCTTCAGAGAAATTTTAGTGAGGGCATAAAGGTGACAGAGGTATTAAGTTTATCGTTTGTTCTAGTTTGTGTAAACCAACTAGAACAAATTTAGAAATCTTTAATGTTTTAATCAAGCCTTAATTAGTAAACTTGCTTGGAAATCTTGCAATAACCCTGATGATTTATGGGTTAAGGTTCTTAAGGCTAAATACTCCAAGGATAGTAGATTTTTGTATTTAAATGGATTGAAGGATAAAAGTTTTTGGATTTGGAAGGTATTCTACAAAGATATAAAAGTAGTTAATACTTTCTCTTGTTCGTTTGTTTGTTGTGGTACCAACGTGAGAATTCGGTTAGACAGATGAGTTATAAGATTTGATCATCCTTCTGATCCTGCTCCAGGTTTGAATGCTTCTTCTACTTATAATTTTGATCGTGGACTTTTTCTGCCTGATTTTAGACAATGGAATATTGATTTGGTGAACAACCTCTTTTCTATTGAATCAACTAATAAGATTCTATCTATGTATATTCATATGGTAGGTGAAGATAAGTTAATTTGGACTCCTGACAGAAAGGGTTATCTTTTTGTTAAGAGTACACACAGCTCTTTGAATAATCATTTGTCTTCTGCTAATCATCAAGCTTTATTTGTCCCTACTGATGTTTGGAAAGGCTTCTGAAAAACTAAACTACCCCGATAAAATTAAGTTGTTTACTTGGAAACGCCTTAGGGATATTGTCCCAACTAGGGGTAAACTCTCCAGGTACAAGGAGGATATGTATACAAACTTTAGTCTTTGTCATACTGGCTTAGAGATTTTTTATCACCTTTTAATACAAGTTTTGAGGTAATAAGGTCTTTTTTCCCTTCCTTCGTTCTCCACCAGAAATCTATTTGCGGGGAATTGATTTGGTTGGTAGTTTTCTTAGGAATATTAAAATAACCCATATGATAGATAGGAGTAGCTTCCAGAATAGTCTTAACTACTATTGTTCTTGTTGTTGTAGATGGTTTTCTTTCTCTCCAGTTTTTAAGTCTACTTCTAAATCTTCTAACCATAGAGTCAGAACATTTGCTTTTTGAGGAAAAAGTGAACAAGGGAGTTCCAAGGTACGTGTTAGTGGGTTTGGTTTTTTTAACTTTAAGAATTTTAATGATTAGTTCCCCAAATTTGTTAGAGAACTTTTGGCTAAAGAAAATGCCATATTTCTAAAAGTTGATCATTTGCTCGGAGGCATCACAAAAGGTGTTGACGAGAGTTAATTGGTTTCTAACCTCCACCAAGGTGTCCTTAATGGAGATTATGCAATCATCTACAAAAAGGAGATGTGAGATGGATATGTTACCTCTAGCTATCTTGGTACCATGTATTATACCCGATTTTTTATCATTTTTTAGAAGTCTAGTTAGACCCTCCATACAAAGTCAAAATAGGTAGGGGGTAGTGGATCTCCCTATCTCACCCCCCGGTTGGTTTATATAAATCACCAGGAACCCCATTGCATAGGATATTTATTGAAGTTGTACCGATGCATTGGTGAGTTAGAGAACACCATGTCTGAGAAAAGCTTAACTTAGTCATGAGATCTATAAGGTAAGTACATCTAACCCTATCAAATGCTTTGCTCATATCTAGTTTCAGACCCATTAGTCCTATTTTTCTTTTGTGTTTGTTCATTGTATGGATTAGCTTTTGAGCTAGGAAAATATTATTTGTAATCTTCTTATTCTGCAAGAAAGCTGATTGGAGTAGCGAGAAGAGTCTAGACAAGATGGGTTTTATTCTATTATCTACGAGTTTGAAGATAATCTTATAAGTTATATTACAAAGGCTGATTGGCCTAAAATCTCCTGGGGTGGATGGTGTTTCAGTTTTGGGAATGAGTGCTAGGAAAGTTGCATTCATCTCTTTTAAGAGGGGTTTGGTTTTAAAGAAGGTTTGTACCATGTCAACAATATCTTTATGGATGATAGGCCATTGGTGTTTGAAATTTTTTACACTGAAACCATCCGGTCCTAGGGGTTTATCATAGGCCATTGATCTTACTACTTTGTTAATTTCCTAGGCAATTGGTGTTGCTATGAGATATATATTTTCTCTTTCTGTGACTTCAGGAGAGAAAGTATCAGTAACTACATTGTGACAAGGATTCAAGGGTTGATTTGATATGGTACTAAAGTGTGAGGTAAGAATCTTGGTGATGGATTTGTGTTTGGTATGGGTTATTCCATTTGGGACAGTGATGGTTGATATTTTGCTTCTCCTTCTTTTATTGAGAGTACAACTATAGAAGAAGCTAGTGTTCTTATCCACAAATTTGATGTTGTTTTCTTTGCATTTTTCTTTCCAGATATTTTCTTAGGTCTCTTATGGCTACCTCCAGTGCCTCATCTTTTTTTCTCATGGTGTTAACTAGATGGGGATTGTTGATTCTTTCTAGGGTGTTTTTATTATTGTGTTAAACTATGCCAAAAACTTCATGTTCCACTTAGTAATATATTTTTGACTAATTTGAGTGTGTTACTACCCTGAAAGTAGGAGAGCCATTAATTGACTTATCCCAATATTTTTGAATAATTTCTAGAGCTTTAGGGATTTTAAGCCAAAGACTGAAGAATCTACAAGGAGTTACTCTTTTTGGATCATTTTTGATGGCTTTAAACTCTTGCATTTGGGTGTGCTTGAATCCAGTTTATATTAGATAGAGCTTTTTTCGGTCTTACTTGGATTCTGGATCTTGGATCTTGTTTATTTGACCAGTTGAAGGTGGGACCTATGCATCCAAGTTCCACTAGGCCCATGTTTTTTATGATTGAGGTGATATCTTGAATGGCCTATTTGTTGAAAGGTTTCCAACCCCACCCCACCCACCACCCACCCTTTTTTTCTTTTTCTTCAGATGAAGACAATGTAAGGTTCAAATCCCCAATGATTATTCAACGGGAGTTAACCTGATCATCCATTTCTTCTAGGAATAACCAGTCTTTAGTTCTTTCAGGCTTTTTTGGGTTTCCATAAATGAAAGAAATGATTGTCTCAATTTCTTTATTATTATCTTGGTTGGTGGTCAGAATGTGAATCATCACATAGAGGTATGAAAGACCTGAAAACGTAATCACCATTATGCTAATAAAAAATATAACGTTACTTTTGTTATTTTAATAACTTTTGACAGAGATGTAGAAACGAACATTCTCCAAGTTATTTCAATTCAAAAGGTTTAGTATTAGATAGGAACTTCGTTGATACGAATGACTTATCTTGATTTTGATTGCATAAAAATCTTGAATGTCTATATTTGATTTGCATGTGTAGCCGTAGAAAAAGTTATTTAGTTTCTCAAACCAAAAGAATATTTAAAGAAGACCTAATGTTGTTTTACTTCTTGATGAATTAAACAAAAAAATGAAAGGGTACGAGGAGTTAAGAATAATTATGTGTTTATTACTGATTGTAGGCAATCGATTTATGTTGGGATGAATTATCATTTTTTATGCAAGCTTTCATCAAGTTATATACTATTGAGTGAGCTATGAAACATTTGACTCTCACATGTTTTCTTTGTATTTTTTTTTATTTGGTTTCTATGTTCCATTGTCTTTGGTTTTTTAGGGTTTTCCTTGAAAGTGAACCGGTGATAATTGTGATTTTCACGAATAGCGATTAATTATTATAGGTGAAAATTGTGATTTTGACAAGACATGATTGATTATTAAAGTTCAAAATTACGATTATCACCTATCAAGACTCATGGAAAATTGCAATTTTCACCAATCATACCATATTATCATGGGGAAAACTAGAATCCACCAACCTCATATGACACTGATTATAAGTGAAAATTAGAATTTTTACCATGCATGGCGCTATTATTGGTGAAAAATGGAATATTCCTAAAATCTTCTCAAGGTGATAGTTTTTTTAGTCGACTGCAAGAATTTCAAGTTTTGGAGGAGACAAACAAATGCGTCTGATAAACAAAAAGGATGAATTATTTTAGGGAGGTCAAATGTTAGGGAGTTTTTTAAGGGATTAGGATTTATCACAACTGTTTTTTTGTTTTTAAATAAATGAAATTAATTTTTTTAGCTAGGTGAAAGGTTATTTTTGTAATCATGCCATATTATACATAATTATCGGTTCTTCTTATATGGAATCTTAATGGTGATAGGTTATTGGTTCAAAAGAAACAAGAAATTTTCCACCCTTTATGTCTGGGTTAATCTGCATGATGTACCAGATGATGCAAATTACACTAGTACCCAAATATTTTATAGAAATATGAGTACTGAAAAAAATATAATAGTACCCATTATTCTATTGGTAACTAATCTTGTTTGGGTTGGACAAAGTCAAAATAAATTTTGTCCCAACTAATACATGGAGATTCAAACCATGTATGACCTATTAGGAAAACATTATCATTACAAAGAGGGCACTTGAACCAAACTAAATAACCTGAGGAAATACATAATCTATAAACAACTGCTCAATTAATTCAACAATTCTAGAATTACATAATACACAATACACATAGGCATATAAGAAGAAGAAAAAAAAAACAGATTTTAATATTTATAGGAAGTATACCAGCAAATAATCTCCAAACAAAAAGACTTATTGTATGAATCACTTTAACTTTCCATACTTTAAGACTGAATTTTTCCAAGTTTATATTTGTGATAGTTGAAAATTGAAATAAAGATATAACCAAATTTGTGTGAAAATCTCTATTCCTGATACTAGTCTAGTGTAAATTGTCCTCTTCATGTCGAGATATTGTATAAATTTTATTTTGTTAGCAGTTTACAAGTCAAAGTGAGGTTCAAACATAACTTCATCCCATTGCTTATAATCATTCATAAGGATTTTGACTAAAACTGGGGGATTAACATAAGTATTTATGGTAGTTTTTATACCAGGGCACCAGTTATCTTCTAAAAGTCTGACTTAAGAGCCAAACCCTATAGACCAAACACTAAGTGACTCAGTGATGTCTAAACCTTTGATGATACCAGACCAGAACCAAGAGGTATCCCCCCACGTATGGTTACGTCAAAGATGAGACTTAAGTATTTTCCTTTAAGCAATTGAGCCTATGACTGATTTTGATTTTTAATCAGCCTCCAAGCAGGTTTAACCTGGAGAGACTTGTTGAAAATATGGAGGTTGTTGATACCAAGAAAACCTTGGGCGTTAGGAAAGCAAATAGATTTCCAATATTTTGTGTATATAACGCTATTTGGATCATTTACCATGGAGTAACATATCATCTGGTGACTTAGGTTAACTGATAAGGTTGATTTATAAGCACAGTGCTCCAAGCCTGAGATAAAATCTTAGATTTATAACCATTTAAAGAGGCATAAGCTTTCTCTATCATGATATCATGGATTTAGCTCCATTAACAAAGAGAGAAATACATCAGTGCATCTTGTATTTAGAGATTCTTCTAACATTTAGGATCCTAGCTACAGTAAACTTCAGACTTTGCAAAATGTATTGCTTGTCTCGAATAGTCACTAATTTTTTTAACAGATTAGCTAGGTTTATAACTCTAGGAATTTTGGTTTCGAATATGAAACAATCTTCTGCAAATAGTATATGAGATATTCTAGGGCAGTTTCCATTTATTTTCATCTCAGTCAAGTCTCCCCAATCCTCATCCCAAGTGAATAATCTTGTTATTTATTCTAAAGTTTTTATAAAAAGCTAAGGAGATAATGGGTCTACTTGCCTCAGACCCCTAGTTGGCTCAGCCATAAGAGACTTGGACACCCATTTAACAAGATTTGACTAGAAACAGTAGACATGCAATAAAAAATAGGACTACATCATTTTTCAGGAATTCTAACTTGTTAAAAATAAAAACTTATGAAGCTACGTTCCATTCAATTAAAGGCCTTTGAAAAGTAAAATTTTATTGTTAGAAAATCCATCTCCAGACTTGTTGATTCTCATCTTGTGCAGCATTTAATAAGCAATCACAATGTTATCAGCTATACATCTTTTTGGGATAAAAACAGACTAATGAGAGGTAATAAATTTATCTCATACATTTTTTAACCCAGTATCTAACATCTTTGATATGAGATTGTACAGTGCATTACTTGGGCTAATTGGCCTTAAACAAAAGGTTTATACTTTTATGTCATGTTTCGAAGGGTGGGTATAAATCATGTTGTGTTATCAAAATTACTAATTATTTTGTGTGCACTTTTGCACTTAATCTATTTATGTGCCTTTTCGAAACTTTTCCCTAACCAAACATCCATATTATAAACACATTTTGGACATACAGAGAAGAATTTACAGCGGTTGGTGGAAATGTTGGATATTTTTAATATATTAAAAAATAATATCGTTTTTTCACTTTATTCGCAGTTACGAAGGGGTTCCTAGGTGACAACATCCCCTTGTGATGTGATCGACATGGCAAGTCACTCTAGGGGCAACACCCCGTCCCGAAACGGTATATTTCTGCTCAAATCCTGATTCAAATATTAGTTTAAATTTAAACAAACGTAATGTTTCCTATTAGACATTATGATTAATTATTGTATATCAACATGTCTCCAAAATGAGAAGCCCTTATCAGTACCCATGATTGATTTATTTAATTACGATATAGTTTTTTGTTATCATTAGATAAATTTCACTAGTGTTTTTTCGGTCGAATCATAATTATAAGAATCTTGAATTTTTTAAGATGAGAAAGTTATGAATTTTAAAAACGTTGTTTAGAGGGCTCCACTGTATCCTAGAAGCATAATTTAATTACCCACTTGTACTTGCTTATTGTATTCAGAAGAATCGAATATTTATCTATAAGAATATCAACAATAGCTTTGAAATCACTAGATGAACATTCGTATTTGTTTTCATCTTTTGTTTTAGCCCAAAATCTCTCCATAGTCTGATATTTTGAAAGCATAGTTTTAGTTTTAGCGAATTCTCTCATTTGATTAATTAAAAATATTAAAAATTAACAATAATTTTTAGTTAGTGTTTTTCTCATCTTCTAAATGTTGGTTGAAATTTGGTCACGGAGAAACAAAAAGAAAAACAAAGTTTTCAGCCCCTACCAACAACATGAAAACCGAATTATTAACATTGAGAATTTTGGATTTTTGGAAGGGAAAAAAAGCAAAACGAAGAGATGGTGGGAGGTGTGTGCAAAACTGCAAAGTGAAACGTATACTAGAGATAAATGAATGAGACCTGGTGGGGGGGGCTATTGTCTCCTAAAGAAACTCACTCTTCCCATTAACCAATAATGGCCCTTGATTGACTTAAAGTTATCCTTATCAGTCAAAATCCTCATTAACTAAAAAAGCCAACACTTACATTATCTGTTGGCCGAATTGAGTTGCGTGTAAGTAGGACTTTGGTTGATAGACAAAAGAAGTTCGGAGAATGGAGCTGTTCTTTTTCTTTTCTTTTCTGAGGTCATAGTTATTTTGAAGCCACTGTTAGTGGTAGATAACCCATACGTATCTCAACATCATCCAAATAACTTCAATACATTTCCTTCCCTTCCAATATATAAATCATCTTCTTTTTTTCCCTTTTCTCATTAATTTTTTCAATCAATTTTTAACTTTTGTTTCGTAATTTTGCTGAGAGATTAAAAGAAAAAGGTGGTAGGAGAGAATTTTGATGATACTTAGGTGAACTTAAAAAAAGAAAAGGACCCACTTTCATCAAGTTCATCAACATCAAAATCTCTCCAACCTCAATATTAATTTTGTACTCTTAGTTGTATTTTTCTGTTTGTATTTATAGCTCATCTTCTTTTATGTTGGTGTTAGTTGAACCACTGTACCATCTCTACTTAATTGAGGTGGTTCATTCTTATTAACCACTTGAATCATCAAATTTCATTTTCAAAACTCTCTAAGATCAATTACAGATTTTGAGTTATGGGTCTTCAAAACTAGACTCGATATTCTCACTCTCAACTTTGGATTTTCATATCTTATTACAGGAAATCTGCTCATTTAACAAGAACAATCTCAAATTTTGTTTGTATCTGAAATTGACAGCCATTCCCTTTAAAGGGTATCTTTCTCTGTATTTTATGTTTTTCTTCACCCAATAGACATCCACTGTATTTGGATTCTTTGTATTCTACTCCATTGTTTTCTTCTGACTTTACGTAAACCACAAATTTTTGTTTGATTTGCGAAGTTTGGCTAAAAAAGATACTCCCATTTTTACTTTTTGACAAGACATTGCAGAGGAGACCCACTGGGTGGAACACTCTGGTGGGCTTCATTGAACCAGCAAAAAACATCACATATGATGATATCCAAAGGTTTCTCTTTATCATAGATCCTTCTTTAAATAAATAAAAAAAGAACTTGTTTGTTTATAGAAAAATACGATTTCAAATTTTTTTATTTGAAACTTGTTATATATAGTTAGTTAACTCTCATTATTATAGTTGCTTCATTGCAATTGGGTCATTCTTAAATTTTTCTTTAATCTCTTTTATGTAGAGTTAAAATTTTGATATTTCTTTCCCCATTTTAAGAATTCACCCTATCTAAATGCTGTTCTTCTTGATATCTTGTGTTTCTTTCATTTTCTTGTCCAAGTCTCTCTCTTTAAAATCCTTACCATCATGGCTTGGTGATATGAGATTGTTCTTCCTTTGGTTTTGGAGAAATTCACTATCTTTACTAGTTACTTGTCTGAGAAGAACTAAAATTTCAATTGAAAATCCAGAAAGGATGTCTTTAAGAAAGAAACTTGTTAGTACAAGAGTTGAACATGTTGAAGAGATGAATTATGAGATGACTGTATTGGATTTACCTGAATTAGTTTTGGAGAGCATTTTAGGTAGGCTATCTCCATCTGGTTTATGTTCCATGGCTGGTGTTTGTAGCTCTATGAGAGATAGATGTAGGAGTGATTATCTTTGGAAAAGACATATGGATGAAAAATGGGGTAAAGTTATTGGTAAAGCTGCTTATCGCGAATGGCAATGGCATATTGCTTCTAAAAAGAATTACACTCTTCATCTCAGTAAGTCGAAAAGTATTCCCAGATCTCTGTCTTGTGTATGGCCTCTTACTTGGTTGAAATCGAAGCTCGAAAATTCGAATAAACCCAAGAGTAGTTTACCTGCGGATTCGATCATGTCATGGTATCTATCTCTTGAGACTGGCAACCTCTGGTTCGTGGCTCAAGTCTATAACCGCGAGGTATTAATCGATATCAAACTAAAATTTGTTTCCTCTGTTCATGTATCAGAATTTCGTCAAGATCAATTGAGAATTTGAGATAGTAGTCTCTTGGTTCTAAATAAAAAACAGTTTTTGGATTCTCTTTATATATGATACAGGGGTCTGTTTTTTGTTGTAGAATGTAGCTGCAGACACTCAAATAGCTCTTTATACAAATTACTGGATTTTCATTGAATTCCTCGTTTCATTTTCTTTTACAGCATGGTCATGTTGGATTTATGTTGTCATGCTACGACGCGGAGCTTAGCTATGACAGCCGTACAGACACCTTCCATGCTAGGTATGATACATGGAATCTGATTTCTTAATAATTCTTATGGTTTCTACCATTAACAAGATGCATTTCTGATTGGTGTGCTCATGTTTTGGGCTTGTTTTCTCTAAAAAATCACTTTGAATATTGAAAGATCATTAATGCTTTCTTTTTGTAGGTATCCTCCTCATGGTCGGAGGACTATTGTGATAGAAGAGGGTGTGGAATGGGATAGGATAAGAGCACCAGCAATTGATACTCTTCCATATGACCTTCATGTATCAGACTGTCTACATGATCTACATCCGGGAGACCATATTGAGATTCAGTGGAGAAGAAATAAAGAATTTCCTTATGGTATGCTCTTGAAGCCAAATTACGTCCAAGTTTCTACACACTTCCTCCTTGTTCGAAAATTTGTGTTTGTCTGATCCTTCCACAAATGCTAATGTTTGGTCTGTTTATGGCAGGCTGGTGGTATGGGATCGTTGGTCACTTGGAGCATTGTGATGGGAACGAGAGACATTGCCTTTGTCATAGTAGCGGTAAGTAAAACTAACATGGTTTTTGTAGTCTGTTAGTTTTCAATTCATGTATTTGTAATTTGAACCAAATCCAAGTCTAGGCTTTTCAATTAGATAGAACTTACATTTTGATTTTCTTTATGAGACTTACCAAGTTTCTCACTACAAATTGTCTATATTGCGAGCAGTCAATGCACTCAACCTTCAACCGCCAACTAACTGTAAACTAGTAACCAGCTTGACTAAACCACAAAAATATCCATCACAATCACAGCATTGACTTATTTTAAAACCTTTATAATGCTCACTGAAATTGCTGATTATATTGCTGACATATTCCTTCTATTTTTGTTACTTTTTCTCTTTATCTCCTTTTCTCTACATCTGTATATTTGCTGTTTCCGTAAGAAATAAGTTTCTCACTAACTGATTAATATGATTTCTTACAGATACTGTGGTACTAGAATTCAATCAGTACACTCACGGTTCAAGGTGGAGACAGACATTTGTAAGCAGAAAAGATCATCGAGAAGAAGGAAATGAAGCAGATGGGTTCTACGGAGGAATCAGAAAACTTTATGCTGCCGATGAGATTTCTATGTGGAAGCAATTATGGCCTACTGAAGTCTTGGAATAATAGCTAGATTCATAGAGCAACCAATGTAGAATATCATTAGCCTTAGTTTTCTCTACTTTGACTAAGCTTAAAAATGAGCCTTCTTTTATTTTTTCTGGAAATGAAATGGAGATAAGATTGGTGTTTTCAGATGGATGGATTTGTTAGGCCGTGTTTTTTCCCCCGGCAAATGGTTGGAATTATAACAACCTGCCTCCAGAAATACTAAAACATTGTTTGAATTTATAATGCAATTTAAATTGAACGGTGTTTTAGTATTTCTGGACTTTTGAAGATTTTCTCAACTACTCTTGTTCTTTCAGTAGTACCTCCCTCACTAGTATTTTGTTTGAGCTGCCATGGTCAGGCAATGTTCAAAAGCAAGCTGATGATTCTCATTACTAAATCAATATGATGACAGTTCATGAAGAAGAAAAATTCGATCTGATACTCAACAAGAGGGTTGGCCAAATTGGCAAGAACAACTCATGAATTCAAGTCTTCTAGGTCTTTGTTGGCCTCATTTAGCAATAACAGTTCATAATTTAGTTCAGGTATTGTAGGCTTTTGTTGGCCAAAGCGGCAATGCCATTTCATGGCTTCAAACTTTGTAGATTACCTCGACCTCAAGGTTGATTCTCTCCTACGTACCGTGCATCTATGGAAAGAGGAACTAAACATGTTCATGACTCGTGCTGAGAATGAGACCTAGCTTCCTAGAAGAAGAAAAATGTCATATGAATTTAAGCGATTTAAACAAGGCTTGTTGCTGTTATTATCCATTTGTCACTCGAGGCTGGCTCTGTGAATCTTGTGAATTGTGATACTAACTATCGACTATTGTAACAAAGTTGGCTGCAGCCTGCATCAGGTACATGGCCAGACTGGCTATAAGTTGAAAAGCATACTACATATTAGTCGTGTTAGTATCCAAACCCCTCCCACCATAAGGATTTTTTTTAAAGATAACTTATAGTATTAAAGAAGAGTCACGTAAATGTTGCTTGCATACTATAAGTTCCCCTAGACATAGTCGAACTTGTTTCTGCATCTTCATTTACCTCTCTCTGAAAGGATACAAAAATAGTAGATTCTTCTAATATATTCGCAGTTACATTAGATTTATCTATTATGATTAACTTACTAATATGAGATGGTAGTCTATTGTTCCCGTTATGAATATTGCAAAAGAGTTAATACAATCTTCTAGAGTTTGAATGACTTCTTGTAGTATTGTTTTGCATTGCCGTTTAACTGTGATTGTTCTTCCTTGTAAAAAATAAATAATGTTTTGGTAGTCTCCCTGAATGTAAATTTTTTATAGTTGATTCTCTTTTTCCCATTGAGCTGCCTGAAGAAGACTTAGAGTTTCTGCCTGGCAATAATTAGCCTTCTGATGCCTGGGAATGTCCATCAAAGTTAATTATAATGGTCCTGCGACTGCTGCATGGCAATGTCCATCTGATTTCCTTGCAAGAAAACCAAAACCACTATTAGAATTTGTTCAAGCTACATCAAAGTTAATTACAATGGAGTTTATAGGAGGTTTTAACCATGTTTCTGATTTGTTTTGTTTGTTTTTTAAATGGGTGTTGCTTATCTGAAATATTTATGTTTTGGTTGTTTATTGATTTGATATCCCAGTAATGAATCTTTCTTTGGATTCTTAGCGCTAGTTTCTGTTTTTTCTGTGAAGATTCGATTACACCTTTTCTTCCATATGAACCAACATTTTGTTGTTGTGGTTATTAAGGCTGAGTTTTCTTTATCATATGTGCACCAGTGAGTATAGTAATTCATGAAAGAATTATTCATATTTGTTTGAGTTATAATGGTAGGTGAAGGTGGAAGATGGCAGACAGTTTTCGCATAATGATATTCAAAAAAAAGATGGGTTATAGTTTTTGTTTCTTCCTTGCAGAAGATGCATTTACTGTCAATTTTACCAACATAGTTTGATAATATATTTCTTGTTAGTAATGCATTAGAAAGGCATTTCCATGTAGATTTTTATTCTTTGTGATATTTTTAGATTCCATACAGTTTTCCATATTTTTGTTTGTGATTGGTCTGTCTGGATTTTTACAGAGTTTAGTGCTTTATATATTGACTTCACAGTAAAGTTTTCATCTTCTGTCAAACTCCATCTTATTTTATCCTTCCTAGATTACCATCCATATTTGTGTATAATCTTACACTTAGTATTTGTGCAGCTACAACCATTGGGAAGTTATTAAGAACCTTGCTTGAATTTCACTCATTTGTGCTTGTGTCAATTAACTCATGCATGAGTATTAAATCTTGATTTTTAGTTGATTGATACTCATCTAAGTTGCCAGCTAAACTGGGTACCCATTTGTCTGTCCAAATGTTGATTGAAAAGCCATCCCCCACCTCCCAAGTATTGTACTTATAAATTAGTTATCCCCCTTTATGACTGCATCTCCACATCAATGAAGAGTTGTGGGGGAGCTTAGATCTAACCATGGAGTTATTTCTGAAATATTTTTGTTTTAGCATACTACTCCATAAATCATCTAGTTCATTGATTATTTTCCAAGCCAATTTAGCCATCACGACCTGGTTCATGATTTATGCATCCTTAAAACCTAATCCTCCTTCTTGAGTTGGTTTGCAAAGTGATTTCCAAGTTTTTGGGTAGAAACCTCTAGAGCTAGAGGATTTACCCACCAGAAATCTCTTTGGCAAGCATTTATTTTCTTTGTTATTTTTTTTTGCAGCAAAAAGCATCCCATTTGGAAAATTTGCATTCCAGAAATGATTGACTTGTTTAAAACAAGCTTGCTGGCTTGGGCTAGTATTTTGCTGCTCCATATTTGGATTTTTTATTCCATTTTTTCTATTATTGTGTCAAAAAAATGTTTTGAGTTTGGACTTATCTATGAACATTGGAGCTCCTAGATACGTGTCTTTGGGGTTAATTTTTTTTAATGTTGAGTAATTTTATCATCATTTTTTGGTGTTTGTGGTGCACCTTTTTACTAAAGAATAAACTTGATTTGTTAAAGTTTATTATCTGTCCTGAGGCTAAACTGAATTCCTCTATTTTCATGAGTTGAATGGATGAAAATGAAATCTTTTCTTTTCGCGCCACCCACGGGGTCACTTCTGGAGGTGATTAGTTGCCCTTATCTTTCCTCTTCCTAGTGTTTTCCTCACTTTAAAGTTGTAACAAAAACTTTGAAGGCCTATGTTTGTGGCGGACCAATAAAAGTACCCAAATACGGACCAATGCATCCAACTGTTCATAGCATTCATACATGACCCATCCCTCCAAATCTAGAGGTAGAGGGTATTGGTCTGTATTTGGGTACCCTTATTGTCCACCTCTAGGAGGGTCGTTACCGATTTAAGTGGAGACCTGTTGAGCTGTAAGAATTTTGAAGGGATTACATAGTATTATTCTATATAGGTAAAGGGATAAGGAGTGTCCTAGCAAATAGCATTTAAGTAAATTATATTACCGAATTTTCCTTCCCCTTTAATTAAACCTAAACTAATAGAGAAACCAAATACAAATTCTTGTATGCCCGAACCGTAGGTTTTTTTCCATTCTTTTTTTTATCTTCTTTAAACTAAACGATTCACCGGTTGTTCCAAAAAATTTATTCGTCGATTAAAAGCTTCTATAAATAGTTGGTTGTCGTAAGCAAACTAATATAAATAATATTATCGATATGAGTATTGGAATAATTGCGGCTAATCGATCCCAGCAACAAAAGGAAGAACAAGTTCGAAATTGAGTTGAAGTTTAAAAACAAATCGAATACACACCTTCGCAACCAGTGAAGATGTATATCAAGTATTATTTATTTGGCAAACTCATACTTTAATTTATTTTTTTATTAATCAAATAGGTTAGAAACATTAAAATTTGAAAGCAACATTCACGGTTGGAGGATGATATACGATTAGATAGTTAAGAACTTTCCTAACATTATGTGATGATGTTCTTCCTGAAAAAAATACATATGGCTAGGTTTATTCACTACGGTTAGCTTGTTCATAATAATGAAGAAACAAGATCATATGCGGTTAGGAAATAGATAATTCTACCTAATGTAGATTGTTATTTTCTTCATCATTAAAGGATAGTTTGTAGTTGCGTCTAGGTCGACACTAATAGACCAAATCGTAGAAATTTAAGTAGATCTAACTGTATAAGTTTGATGTTCTAACCGTAAAGCACACTATAACTTATTGTGAACCCTACAGTTAGGTCGTAATTTACAAAACCTAACCGTATAACTTACTGTAACTGATAGTGAATGTCCACGGTTATGTCATAATTTATAAACCTAACTGTATGACATATTGTAACTAATAGTGAGTATATACTGTTAGTTCGTAATATACAAAAATGAGTTGTGGAGGTCAATGTAACTGATTGTGAACGTCTACGGTTAGGTCGTAATTTATAAACCTAATCGTAGAACATAACGTAACTGATACTGAGTGCATATGATTAGGTCATAATTGATTATCCTAATCGTAGATTATTTTTTTCATATCTACGGTTTGATCCTTTCTAATAAACCTAACCTTAAATATGTCTTTGTTATTATTACTTTTTGGTTATATACTTAACATTTGTTTGTTGTGTTATTTTTCAGGGGGTCATATCAAAATAGAAACGAAAAATACTCAATTATCACCATCTCCTAAAACTCTTACCCCCTCATCGTGAAATACATTTGGGGGCAGGTAGAAAAATGGGTCTACAGAAAGGGGAAGTTCGCAATAAACAACCATCCGAGGTTCAACAAGACGATACTGAACCCCAAGTTCAACAACAAGAGGTAGATTAGAGATAATAGAAGAAGAGGGTGAACAAGATAAATATGTCGCATGTACACTTGCACTTAAGCTCCACGAAAAGAGAATAAAAAACTTGTACATTTCCAGTGGAGATTTTTTGTTACCTGATCAAAGCAAAGAAAAACCTTATGGGGAGCCAAAAAATGGGGCCAAAATCTTATTTCCCTACCAATATTCGTAGGATGCAAAAATCTTTCATACAAAGGTAATAATTTATAACTTATGTATGTTTCATTGTTGTTTTATTATTATGGTTCCAACTTGGTTTTCTCAAATATTTTTCTGACTTTTGCAGGACCATAAGAAAGCGGTTGGGAAACTAAAACATCAGAAGGCTAATTATTGGGCATTGTTCTTATTATGGTAAAAAGGGTCATCGCTCAAAATGGTGCAAGAATCGGATTGAAGACAAACAAATCAGTGAATTCAAGGATTCATTGAAATTTGTTATTGGCCATGTGTCCAGTCTTACTGAATTAAAAAAATCAGTATTCTTGGATATTGTTTCCAAGATTTAGACAGAAAGGGAAACCCTTGAGAAATCAATCGTCCAAATCTTTTGATTCCAGAATGATAAAGACTGATCAATCTCAATGAAATTACAAGAAAAAGAGAAGGAACCTTTCTCATACAAATTTCTCTAAGAAAGAAACAATGAAAGTTTGTCACAATCCTGTTGATGTGTGTCACAGCACGTCAAAATTATTTATTACTTTCTCACTACTTAAGATTTATGTGAAGCAAGGGTAAGAAAGGATCGTTCCCACGAGGAGGTCTTGGTTGTTATATGGTTTCGAAATCTTATATAAAAGGGGGGATTTTTTAGATTCAATGAAAGTAATTAAACTAATTAAGAAAGCAAAGAAATTGTAGAAAATAATCAATAAGTTGGAAATATTGGTCAAGGTTTCGTTTTCATTCACAAAACATGTTTTTATACTAATAATTAGAACTGATATTTAATATCGTTTTATAAAAATCCCTAGACCTTGATTGCAAGAATATCCCGCAAATTTCCTCAAGTCATCAACAAACACATTAAAATATGTGAATATGAATTCTACCAAGACAACAACCTAACGTGTAAAGAGCACTAATCAAGTTTAATTCCCGAGGAGCATTAAGATTCATGAAATTAGGCTAATCAATGCAATTGAACGTGGAAAGCGCACTAATTCAATTTAACAAAGGTCATGATCCACTTGTAATTACTAGGATATATCACTACAAGCAATAACCAAAATTATACTACTTGTATTTAAGGAGTATCACTTTTGTGTATAATAAACCTAAATTAGCTATAGATATGAATATGAATATGAGTTCAACCAATTTGTAACTTGACTAAACAAACAATCAAATCATACATGCAATATTTATGGTGAATCATGAACGATAAATATGAGACAAAATTAATTTATTAACTCAAAGAATCATGTATTATGAAATCTAACTATTCCCTAACCAACAATAAAATTAACTACTCATGAATTGGAGTTTACACAATTGAATTCAAGAAGAAAAGAAATTGCAAACCCTAAATGTGAGAAATCTTCCCCGCGCGAACCTACAAAAAGAAGTAGAAGAGGTGAGAAGAAAACTAGGTGAAAACCCAGATGTCTCCCCCTCTTGTTGAAGTTGTTCTTATATAGCTTTCTCCCTTGTAGAATCTTTATTAGAATTGAACTCTGACCCTAGGTTTCCATAACTAAATCAAGTTTAAACACTCGTGTCCCAAATCAGAATCTAATAAAGCCCACTGTTTAAAACAAGCCTAAACCCGAAAATAGCCTGTCAGTCTTGGGGAACTGACAGGGAAAATTTAACTCTTTCACGCCAGTCATTGGGGCATTTCTTCAAACATGTAGAGTACGACTCTAGTTTTGATGGAACCATGACTTTTTTGGTATTCTAACATCACCGATCCCTTTTATGCATATCATTGTAACATTAATTCATTCAAATCATCATTCACAAACCCATAAATCATTCCTTTCAAAATTAACCCTACAACAGAATCTTCTCATTATGTTTACTCAGACAAGAACACTACCTGTAATGTGTTCTTCATTGCCAACATATTGACTGCACTTGGCTCTATCCAACCATCTCAAACACCAACACCCAGTTCACGGCAGTATCAATTCTCCAGTTGGGTTCTTCTTATTTCTCGGTTGTTTCTTCCACTTATTTACTTCTTCACGGTAGCTGCAATCTCTCTGCCTTGTATTCTCACTCAATTTTTATCCCACACAGATCAACACCCATCTTCTCTTACGGGAGTTAGTCGTGGGAAAGTCCGAGAGATTTTAATGCATTTCGGGGTAGTTGGAAAATCCCCTATTAGTCGTGGGAGAGTTTGGTAGAATCCTTTAAAATCTATGTTAGTAGTGGGAGATTTTAAGGAGTTTCTCAAAATACTTCCAAATCCCTTGTTATCCGTGAGAGATTGCTTAACTACATTAAAATCCTTCAAATTCTTCCATGACTAACCCCCTGTTAAGCTGCAAACTATCCTCACAGGTTCAAACTCGAATTAAATCCAGATCTTCTTTCTTGTTTCGCTTTTCTCAATCAACAACATCCAATTATTCTCAAAATCTAACTAATCAAACCCAAAAATATCAAAGCTCCAATTTCATCTTTCGATCATACCTCTCTTTTAATCTTCTCAACATCATCAGCGACTTACGGCAGAACCCATCTCTCAGCTGCTCCTAATTCTTACCAATTCAGGCTCCATTCATGAGTCCATTCTTTCTCTCGCAGTTCTATCTCCTCTCAACAGTGACCCATCTTTCTTCTCTACTTCTTCTATTTCTCGTTCATGTTCTAATCCTTTACTACTTCAATCTGACCAAAATCCATTACTCACCAGACCCAGTTGCCGAGGTTGTTAGGTTGTTGGCAGTTGAAGAGGAAGTTATGGCAGTCGCAATGGTCATGACCTAAAATAAGAATAGATAGGTCGACCTAGGTTAGCTGCTAAGTCTAGATTATAAGAAGTAGTATCGAAGATGGTGGCCCTTATCCAATATCATGTCCTCCATTAAGTGTTTCCTAGTGGTTGCCTCGAGCAATGATTAGTCTGTCTTTAATATGCGGACTCCATATAGCACTTCTTTAGGAAATAATGGGTTTCCCCCTAGTAATTCTCTGTTTTTCACACTTTACAAGATTCTAGCCTTGCTAACTTTGAGTCCATCAATACCAAACGTCTCCAAACAATGCCTTGTGCCTCTAATTCTCTTCTTTCACTTCATGTGACTCCAAAATATCTATAAAATAGAAAACAAGCATAATATACACAAAATACAAGAGGAATAACTAAGAAAAGCATAATAAATTGATATTCGAATACAGTATTTTAGGCACTTATCGCATGTTAGAGAACATGTTCAAATAAGGGATAAAGGTATTAGGAACCTTAATGACAAAATCAAGCGAGATCTCATGAGAATCATTTTTCTTGTCATCTCCTTCAAAAAAAATGAATCATATATGTTATCGATTACAATATTGCAACTCAAGCATGAATAAAAAAACCAGTATATGTAAGGATCAAAGATGGCAATCTACTCGGAACGTAGACAAATGTAACAGTAAAACATATGATTTCAATTGTGATTGTGAGCAACTCAAGGCTGATAAGTGAGGAAACACACTGAGAGAATAGTAAAATATGCTATAATTTGACTTTCTTCTTAATAAATCAATTATGTTCAAATTTATGAAGTATCTGAAGAAACTCTTTAAAAATATTTGTCTTTCAAAATCAACTGAATCGATTTGTTTAAAAATTACTCCAGATAATATCACATAATCAGATCAAATATTGTGATCACATACTGCTTAAAATTCCTGAATTCATAATTCTTAAGAATGAAATTGCTTAAAATATTGCAAGATAACTTATATGTATTTATATAAACATTGCTACTATCTTTAGAAAGTTTGTATTTTTCGAATATAGTTTGATATTGTTTCTTGTTTTGAAATATTTTCCCTTAAAAATATTTATCAACCAATACTTGATTATTTCTGGTATATATCGAAACTTAGCTGAGAAGTTTTTGACTTGCTATATAACCTTTTGAACACTCATATATTTTTCACGATTTTTTTATTGGTTTGATATGGGGTGAATATTCAACTATCTATATTGAATCTCGACTAGAAAGGCTTGAAACATATGGTCCAGCCAATATCGATATCCCATGAACTCATGTTCATGATTATCCATGACTTTAGGGTTACTAATAAACAATTTGATGCTCCTGAAAAGAATGGGGAATGGTTTGAATCAAACTTTTCAAGATGATTGACGAGTTGAACCTTCTGAAAGCAAGTTATATCGTCTAATGGAAATGAAGATGATGAAAATTGAGAAAAACATTGAAGAAGAGTCTGTGAAAAACGAACAAAAAGTGGCATCAAAGATTAATAAGAGTTTCTTATGTTTGATATTTTTAGAATAGATTGATCAATTGTTGATGAATTTCAATATTTCTCTGGTAAAGGTTGTCTTTGTGTTATTCTCTTGTTGCAACAAGGAATTACAAACACAGAAGGACAATTCTATTATCGAACTTGTGTTTAATGACATATCTTTATAGGGAGTGCGGTTGTGGAAATTAAGGGAGTAATTATTTCTGATAATTCTTTTCATGATGAGTAACTAGATCGATTTTTATCTTAGTTAAGATTATCGAAATTAGGGAAGCATTACTCTAGTTAATCGTTTTCCATATGAGAAACTAAGTTAATTCTGGCCTTAGTAGGCTCATTGAAGTTAGAGATGATTAATTTGGATAATTATGTTCTTGATAAGTAACTAAGTTAATATGATCTTAGTAGGCTTATCAATTCAAGGGATAATTACTTCGGGTAATTTTTTTCCTGATGAGAAGCTAAGTTGATTATGATCTTAGCAGACTTATCAAAGATGGTATGTTGGACCTCCAGCTTAGAGTCTTATAGGTTGAATCGAGTTCTTATGAACTCGTGAAGTTCTTTATTCATTGAAAACATAACATGTGAAGTTAAGTTTGTTACCATGACTTTAGTATTGGTGACTTGGTCATTATACTATGATCAAAGTATGAAAAAAAAAAATATACAAATAGTTGTTCGACAACTTAAGTATATGGAGTTACGAAGTATATTTTATCTATAGACTTCATGTTTTTGACATTGCACTAATTGGTAACTTGTCATTATTTAGTATGTTTTACTTACGGGTGAATCTATACCTTAAATAAATATGTTTGAAAGCAATTTTAGAAACATGGTTTAAGGAAGTAGACTTACGAAACTTGTTTCATAGTTGAAGAGAAGATTCAGGACCGATCTCAGGATCGATCCCTGAAGTCAGAACCGATCACAAGAATGATCTTGATTGTATCTAACTTGACTTTTACATTTTCTATTTGTCTATTATCTTCAAGGTTTTTTTTTCAGGCATCGATATGTACACGAGTTAGATAAGAATATTCATAAATATCGACATGATGTTTGAACATGTGTTATACTCTAATTTGTTAGTGTTAAAATATACTTCTTTGATATTCAAGGCAAGATCTTATATTATCAATTTTTCAATATCATATTTTGTATAGAATTTATAGAGGTTTTGTGTTTCCCTCCTAAAATAAATAGCTATTTTGCATTACCCCCTTTTTAAATTGATAATTGGTGAAACCTCTTATCCGTTATCTTTTCCGTGATCACCCAGTTAAATGAGCACATGCAGTGCGCATGTGTGAGAATAAAATATAAAAATTATAAATAGACATAGTTACTCCCTTTTCAGAATTATTTATCCCACCACCATAGTTATCAGAGGTCTTTTATAACCGTGGGCAGAGAAGATGAAGAAAAAGTTAATGGTAATTAAAACAATAACAATATGGTAATAACAATTGAAGAATGTAATAGAAAAACCATCGATGTAAAAGAAGCTTCATACCTAAACTGACTACTACAAGACCCTAATTTATTCTTCATTATCTTATGTTGTTATTTTTCTTATAAACCTCGGAAAGAGTTACATCTCAGATATTTGAGCCTCAAGGCAATAAACTTACTAAGGTAACTAATTAAAACCCCCTAATTTCTTGAATCTTACTGTTAAAGAAGATTATTGATCTGTAATTACTATTTGTTTAAGGTTTGTAGAATCAGTAATGGGTGACCTAGAGTGTGAAGATATTTGGGGGGAAATTTAGGGGAAGAGAGAATATATGTAGTATAATAAAATTTGGGTTTGAATTTTGATTTCTTCCTCCTAACAATGAAGCGGCTGATTTTTTGTTGTTGTTCTAGTTGCAAATTTGATCGATTGATTAAGCTAAAATTGGGATCATCAAATAATTGTTATGCTTGATATCTAATTCCAAGCTAAGAATGATCGATTGATTAAGGTAGTAATCAATGGATCTGGTGGTGATGGCGGAAGGTCCAACGATGGGGGTAGAGAAAGGTTTGGGTTTATCCGTTAGGGTTGATGGGAATTTTTGTACAGGGAAGAATTTTGAGTTAGGGTTGATGTGAATATTTGTTAATTTAATTAAGGGTTTACATATTTAACTAAAGATTTTAACTGAATAGATATGCACAAATAGGTACTTTCGCGAATCAAGTTCTCAATCTTAGGATTATTATAATATTGAAGTAGCCACGCCAACTTGATATGTTTGTGTTCTTGATGAGATTTTTAGTTTGTGTTGGTGATCTATAACTGATTCGGGCTAAACTGATTCATCAGAAGAATTCTAGCTAGGTGATGATATTTCTATTTTAGCTTGATGGTGGTGAACTTTTGATCTTGGTAGAGACGTGTTAATGGTATTGCAGGTTTCTATGGTGGTGGAGTATATTACAATAGAGGTGGTGGTGGTTTTGTCGCTTTAACTACATCGGTAAACGTGATTTTTTTATAGTAGTTTTTTTTTCTGTATTCCGTATTCTGGTGGCCTCTAATGATCATGCTAATCAAACAGATAAAAAGAGAGATAGAGGAGGAGGAGGGAAGAAGACAACCGTATGAGGGTCGTAAAAAATTTAAGGTCCAGAATTCACCACGTGTTTCGGGTCTAGGGATATTAATGTCTGATCAGGAGAAATTATTTTTATTTTATATACATATGAATCGCACATGCCCATTTAACTGGGTGGTCATGGTAGAGTTAACGAAAAGGGGATTTTACCTATTAACGATTTATAAAGGAGGTAATGTAAAATAGGTATCTTTTTTGAGGGAGAAACACAAAATCTCATGAATTTATATGTTTTTCATTCCCAAAGGTTGCATATCTTTAGTAGTTATATTAGTAAAGTACGTGGTTGTGTGCTAGTTAATCTTAGTTTTCATAATACGAGAAAAATCAATTATGAGTTGGAAATTAATTTGTCTTTGCTAATTTCAGAAATATACTTTTTATTTCATCTCTTTAGAATTTTAGAAGTAGGTAAATGATATTTCCAAACAATGCCTTGGTCATAACACTATAAATAGCCGTGTATTCTTAGAAACTCATCCCAGAACACACATTTGTCATGTAGGAAAGCCAACTTAAAAGAGACATGAGTAATCTAATTAGGTGATACATCTTGTGTTACCTTTCGTTTAAAGTTTTTTATGTGATTAAGAAGCCTCTAGTTTTATCGTCGGTGGAAGGCTAGATTGTTATTTAGTTTTCGTCAATTACTTGTTATGAACTAATGTTGCAGTTATCTTAAATATATCAAACTTGTTTATTCTATGGTCCTTCTCTTCTGAAATAAGGCCACTCAAGTTTGTTTGAAGATTTTTCTATTACAGATTTAAGTGATTTTGGATCTGTGAGATAAAACTGTTGATCAATTAATGTTAACAGACTCGATTTTGTGTGCTTAATTGATGCGTCGGAAAACTGACTTTGTTTTACGCAAGCACACAGCGTCGAAAGATGTAGACAAGAGCAAATATGGTTCGTTCCCACGAGGAGTTTGGATTAAAATATTTTTTTTTTAGATTTTTTTTATAAAGAATTAAATTAACTAATAAACTAAGATTATTTAAATAAGTTTGAAAACAGTAATAGGAAAACGTTAAGGTTCCGGGAATCCGTTGTAGATTAGGGTTTAATTGCGTTCGTCATACAGGGTCTCGATTTCAAAAAGAATTATTTTTTCTCAACCTAAGATAGAATTTCGAAAGTACTAAGTATACGTGGCATAAAGAGTCAAAGATTATTCATTAAAACGATTTCATACGAGGTTTCAACGAGTCCTTCTACTAACCAAACAATGGACTATACGTGGCATAGAACATGAAAAATCATCGAGAAGGTAAAACGTTGAGAGAGAGACAAAATATTAATATTTAGTTCATATAGTTGTAAACCCTAGTTTTGAAACACAAATAAAACCATCTCTACAAGTTCATCCTTTCGCCCTAGCAAGAGAATTAGCCCAACATGGCTTTCTCAAAAGCCATAGAAAATTAATTAAAAAGAAAACTCAAACTAACCCGGTGTCTTCTGTCCGTGAAGCTCTACACGTCCAGGTCTTTCTGTCTATCTCTGTATATGGAGGTATGTCCGTCTGGAGAGTATTCTCTGTGTAGGTATGGTCTTGGTTGTTTACGTGATGGGCTATATCCATATGAAGTTATGTACAGCTCTATTTATAGAGGTTTATGTATCTTTAGTTAGAATACTAACTAATTTAGGCAATAGACACCACCGACCCTTATTCCGTGTATAACACGGTTCTATTATTTCTTTCCTACGAAACTTGAGTCCCAAACAAAATGGTTTCCTAATTTTCTTTCCTAACTTCAGCCGCACACTTCTCATAATTCATCTCACACACGCTCCTGATTTGTAAGCTACAACAAAACTTCATCGTTCTCGGACTTCTCTTCATCAACTGCTATCACCACCATCCATGGCATCACTGCTGCAAGCTTCATCTTGTAACTCCAGCAACATCTCTGTTTTCTTTAACCTCAAAATCCATAAAACCATAAATGGCAGAAACTCCGTCGTTCACGGCTGTAACCATAAAGTCCCATAACATCAACTCCGAGCTCCATCAATCATTGATCATCAACGATTCTTCTTTATCATCTCACAACCATTAACAGTCGACCACTTCCATTTTCATAAAATTATCCTTCCTACTAGCAGCGACCACCGTGATCATCATACTGCTCCGGTCGAAACATGTGAAGAAGAAATAGGGGTTGCCTCGAGTAAACCTGTTGGTGTAGTTAACACCATTTGAAATTTGGCAGTCCTCAGTAAAATGGCCGGTGCCATTAACAACATTCGAACTCAGCTAACCCTTAACATATGCCAGGTTGTCAATAGCAGTCTCTCTTGAAATGACTTTTTTGCCCTTAGTATTCGTTTCGCTCATAACTTTCTCATACGAAGTCAGAATGACCTCATTCTTTCGCCGTTGGCTTCGTAATTTAATTCTATACAAGATGGAGGGTAGAAATCCTGGAATAGACTGAGCTACACTGGGTCTTTGACAATTCTTCTCTTGTAAAGCTCCATTTCTCTTGTTTCAGAGATGTAACCTAATAAAACACATGAACTACAAAAGTAATACTAACACACAGTAGTTCACACAAAATATAGCAAATAAGTATAAGGAAATGATACTCAAAATGTATAAATTATGTACTTATCATTAATCAATAGTGGAATCAAATTGTTTTTGCAGCGATTACTTTGAATATTAAAATTGAAGATTAAAGACTTGAAAATTTTCCTTTTTGGTTCTGGTCTTTGTGTGACTTTTCGCAAGCTTGATTCTCTGGGATTAAGCAAGTAGTTTTTTTCTATGAACATTATATCTTTAGAAGATCGAACCAACTATCTAGCGACATTTATTTGCTTGGATAGATCTTGTTCTTCAAGATTGATTATTTCGATAATCTTTGTCTTGGTTTGATATTTTGACCAAAGAAATTTATTAATTTATACGGAAGATCTTTTAACTCTACATTATAATTGATCTAAAGATTGATTTGGGTGATTGATAACTGAGTTGGTTACTGGAACAAATTAGTCATTTGTTATTTCAGTTGCGATCCAAAGGGATTGAGTGCACAAGCCTTCAGAGAAGGTGAAGCAACTCAAGATAGTAGACTTTGTTTTAGGATTCACGTGTGTTGTCCAGATTGGTTATAGGCGCAGGGATACTGAAATAACTGGTAACTTAGGATATTTTACTTGGTGTCAACTATACGTAGTTACGGTAGTCAATTTGTATAGCATCTTAATTCTGAGAATATTCAAAATCGGACTAGGTCCCGGGGTTTTTCTGCCAAACAGTTTTCCTGTTAACAAAATCTTGTGTGTTGTGTGGTTTCTTTACTTTCCACATTATACTTTTCATAGTTATTATTAAGTAATCATACTTGTACGTTAATCATATCTTGGTAAATATCTCATAGTTAGTTCAGACCTAACTTTGACTATTACCAAAAATCACCTTCTAAAAATAATCTTTTGGTCATTACTGTTTCGTTAAGATTATAGAAGGTGAGTCTGTATAGGTTGATATCGAAAAATATTATGGTATACTTAGTACCCTTGTCATTTCAAAAAATACTTGCAATGTCATCTGTTCTTGTTTTTCACCTTGTGCAGTACACTTTTGTTCGGAGTTTGCTTTTCATTTTTTTTAAAAGAAATTTTTTTCTTTTTATATAGGCAATATATACTCAAATTTTTAGTGCAGATATTATATACTTTTATAAAAAATAAAGAATGATTAGAGTTACTTCTACTAGTTCTTTTAAGTTTCTTTCATGTACCCATATTTTGGTTAAAAATAAGAAATTATTAGAGTTACTTCTACTAGTTGTTCTTAATCATGAGATATTAGAGTTTGCAGATTCTTTCCGTTCCTTTTAGTGTAAGCAATATATACTCATTTTTTCAATGCATATATTGTACATTATTATAAAAAATAAAAAAGAAGATTTTTATTTACGCACTCAAACATTGATAGATTATATAATAACTGCAAGTTTAAGAAAAAGTAGATAGAGTTGAAGGAAAAAAACATATATATGTTAAATTAATCATTGGTATATAACGCTTGCAACATTTTTAATAATCTTGGGACATTCAAGAGAAATTTTTTAATAATCTTTGGACATTTAAGAGAAAACTAGACAAAGTGAACAAATCATTTTTGTTGCTTTGTGGCCCATTTGTTTTCTTTGCTTGCACTTTTGGTTTTGTCTTCTTTGCATCTTTGCCAGAAAACTCGCTTCCACTGTCAAACATAGGGCCAATTGTCTTCAGTTATCGGTTGTTTTGAGTCATTACATTCTTGACCACACTTGAGGCCATTTTTTTTCTTGTCCTTCTTCTATTCGGTAGCTTTCTTTCAGCAAGTTCTTTTTTTTTTTCTGATAACCAATGATCTTTGTCTTCTATCTGAGATGGTGCCTCACTTTCTACAAGTGACACAAATATTTTGTGGACTTTTATTTGCGATAATTGCTTCCTTAATCTTTCTTTTTGGTTCTCTCCTGCTTCCTGTTTTTTTTTCTTCAAACAAACAACCAATTTAGTCAGTATAACATATATGTATTGTTGGATTATTTTGATTATTTAGTTAGTATAGCATATATGTACTGTTGGATTTATAATGAAAATCATAAGCTTCTGTCATAGTGTTGGTACTAAGCGGTAATTCTGATATATGTACCAAAAAAAGTTTACATGCAGACGGTTTTTTAGTATAACCTATATACACTGTCAAATCCGAATGTCAAAATAATTTTTTTATTCGGTATAGCCTTGATGTCAAAACAACTAATTTTTTTCAGTATAGCATAATTTCAAAACGAGCGCTACATGGTTCTAAACCAGTTGAACTAGAATCCACTGTTTTTGTATCTATATAAATATGACATAAAAAAAACTATGAGTTCAGTAGCATCCTAATGTGTATAAGTCAATACATTATAAGCAATCTACACAGTATATGGAATCCGCACTGCCAAAATATGCACATAATAGACATCATCATAATAGTGGATTTGCACTATAAAATTTTATCAATATGACACAATAAAAGCTATGTGCTTTTAGTAGCATGTATCCTAATGTGTATAAATCAATTTAGTATATGAAATATGCACTGCCAAAATAGCACACAAATATGACACAAAACTAACTAGGTGTCCAGTATAGGATCCTAATTTGTTTGAAATCAACATGGTATAGGGAATCTGCGCTACTAAAATTACATATAATAGACACCATCAGTATTGTGGATCTACACTATAAAATTTTATCACATGATCAAGTTGATTTTCCAAAAAACAACATATAAATGTGTAGAAATGAATATAGTATATACAGTTTGCACTACCAAAATAATATATAACATAATTTAAAACGTAATGAACCACAAAAATATCATAAGTATAGTGGATCTACACAACTAGATCATAACAGAAACTAACATTGCATCTTAAGAAAAAGCAAGATACAGTGTTGAGTCTATATAAAATCAAAATGCATCATTATTATTGTGTATCTACAATGTTGAATCATAACAGAACTGACATTACATGTTATAAAAGAGTAAAATATAATGGTGAATCTATCGTAAATAATACTTTTTCGTGCTACCGGTTTTGGATTTTTCTTGATTTGTTTTGTTGGTGATTCTTCAACATCGTGTTTTTCTTCTGCTACTTTTTTGTGAGATTATTTCGCTTTTTCTTCTTGTTTTGACCATATTTTATTGATTTTTGTGATGATTCAGTAAGGTGGGATTTTGACGTTTTTTTTTTATTTTCTTATAATGATGAGGATGGATTTTAATTATTTCTTCTCCGATTTAGTAGTGGTGATGTAGATTGGTTTTGATTATGGGTAGCGGTGATGAAGACTGGGTTTTCTTTTTTTGGTTTTAGATAGTTTTTAAGATCCCTAATAAATATTGAAATGGATGGAAGAAGGAGATCGTGGGAATACACAAGTTTGGAGTCGGAGGTTTTTTTAGTAAGAATTACCAATATGTACTATTTTGATGGGCCTTATTAGTAGTAGGTCCATTCCATTAAGAACAGTTTAACTAGAGGTCCTTTTTTAAAAAACAATTAAGATTCTTATCCACAGATCCATCCACACGTGTGCTAAGTAAATTTTTTAAAATAAAAATACTCAAATGACACTTAATATATAGGGTAATAGAACCAAATCCTAATTCACTCTTCTTCGTTTTTTCTCTTGGTTTTCGTCTGGAAGAAGAGTTTCGGCGATGAAGATTCCTACAAGGTGTTTGATCGATTGATCAGTTTCCGCATGAAAGATTTTGTGCTCTACATTTACTCCTTTTTATCTCCTTCGATTGATCAATTCCAACAACAACAAAAAATGGTGAGATTCTTATTTAAGTTTCATTTTTATTTTTCTCTAGGGTTTTTATATTTTCGATCTGTTTTTCTTTACTGATCGAGTATTTTATCTTTTATAATAGTTTGATTCAGTAGGTTCTTTATGAAATTAGAGTGATATTAGATGCACTAGTTACAGTTTCATAGTACATATCTAATATTGGATGTTTGGTTGTTGATCCGTGAATTGGTTTGATGTAATGATCTGTTTGGTTTGGAAATGAATTTGGTTATTAAGCTTCATGTTGGATTTCAATTTGGCGATTGAAATAGTTGATGTGTTTATTAGTGAACGCAAATTGTTTGGATTATTCAGTAATAGTCGGATTGGGAGTATTAATCAAGGATGATTATTGTAGTCATAGACTTAAAAAGCTTATCAGGGATGTTATTTTATTGGTTGTACAAAAAATGAATTGAGTTTATATTTGATGTATTGATGTACTGAGAATGATTATGCAGGAATGTTGTGGTTATTCTTTGTTAGTTGATACAAGTTTCTAGTTATATAGACCTAAAAAGCTTATCAGGGATGTGATTTTATTGATGCTTAGAGAATGAATTGAGTGTATATTTGATGTACTGGCAATAATTCGAGTATATGTTTATGTGATGAGAATGATTTTGCAGGGTTACGGTTACTCTTTGTTTATGTGAACTCCATTGGTTCTTTCCTTGCACTCCATATAGGAATCTTGCTTCTGCTTCAGCTAGAAATTCAGGACTTCCTTGTACTAGAACTAATGTTGCTCCATGAATTCTCACAGTCTATTCAGTGTTGTGGGTTCCATTGACCCAGACTTCTTCTGAAACGTTTATCTTGGTAATTCAAAGATACTACAGGAAAATTTGAACAATGGCATTACATTTAACATATCTATTCGATGTTGGTCTAATCTACATGAACTCAATTTTCTATGGGACCTCACTTAACCCACTAAAAATGGAAAAATATTATGGCATTATATTAGCAACATCTGCAAGTGCAACTGGTGTACCACCGAAGAACGCTAGGTACTACTTGTTACTTGTCATTTATATTGTATATTTGTTTATTTCGTCTACAGTTGCCAAAAAAAATTATTTGTTTCCTAAGCTCCTGTACCGAAAACACTCTTAATCATGACTGGTATGACACGTATGCCTGAGTTCGTCATAATGTAAGGGAGAAATTCTATATCAGCGCGGAAACCTCCAATTCGAAAATAAGTTCTTTCTATTTTGTACAAGTTAAAAGGAAATCAACTCAGAACTTAAGAAGGCTATGTGGTGAGATTTACCACAGGACACACCAAGGTGTAAGCTGCAAATCAAGGTGCAATAAGATGTGTTAAAAGATAAGTAACACAACTCTTTCAAAATCTCATCATTTTATATGTCTGCCATGCTTATTTTTTTTACATATATTCATCTTATAATGCTTGTTAATGCAAAATTATGAGCTCCAATTGCAAGAGCATGATGCATATTATATTTTATCTTGATATTGATTCCTATGAACAATTGTCTCATTTTGATCTCAACCATTGAGTGAACTTTACTTTTTAAGAGTTGCAAGTAGCTCTATACGATGAAACGTCCCTGCTGACTTGTTGGCATGAAGTTCAACTTGAAGCTTTGCCTTGATTTTGCTAAAAGCTAAAATCATTTATTGTTGCGACTGAATTTTATCTTTTAATCTTGATGTTAATCTTATAAGAGCAGTTATTTACAATTGGATATCTTAAACTTACTATATATATCAACTATGTATCTTAAGTTTGCAAACTCATGAGCATGAACGTGTTAAACTCTAGGCCAGCATTAATAATCAATAATTTGGCTTGAATTTTTGCATTCTTGGAATTAAGTTTTTAATGCTATGAATATTGTTTACAAAATGAAGCTTATACTGGCAAACATTCACTAATCATGTTAATTGATAAACCAGGTGTACATCATATACCTACAACACAAAGTCAATAACATTATAATAGCCACATAAAGCCGTGGAAGATGACTGCTTAACTCAGCGTATACATCCCCTTAAGTCAAGGAAAAGATCTTCAATCAAACAAAGGTAAGTATCTTAAACTCCTATAACATCTTAATTCAATATATCTTTACATCTAGTTTGTTTGCTACCCGTCGATACTATGAATGGATATGTACTCGAATTCGTAAGCACTACTATGAATTTTAAGTAGTAAAGTGGATATGTACTCGAATTTGTTAGCAGCGCAGCGGATACGTACTCGATCTGTAAGTAGTGCGGCAGATATGTACTCAAATTTGTAAGCGCTGTAGCGGAAATATTCTTGATGTTGCAGCTGAATTCCAATGTTGAAGTCTCGACAGACCCGTTTGGTTGCTTATTTTGGGATTCAAAGACACTCAAGGAGAAAAATCAACCGCAGGTCCCCCCCGAAGTTCCACCTAAAAGACGTACATGTATTAGCAGAAAAAAACTTGTCAACCTAGGAAGCGCCTTTTCGAGCATTTGAAAACCGATTCAGAATGATGTTGAGTTACTAATTACTAGTAGGCAACAGAGTTGTTGAAGTTCGACTAGATATGAAGGAAGAATCAAATGTATCTAAGACTAATGGTCGTTGTTGACTTTTAGTTCATTATAAATTGTCACATTCTTGATATATTGTTTATGCCCGGTGATATATAAAAAAAGTACTGTTATTAGAGGACACCAAATCTTTGTTGAAATGAAGTTTTACGTTCCTAATATAGCTTTTAATTTCTTTGTTTGTTTTACTTCTTTTTTTTTTGGTTTTCAAGGTTTGTCACGTATTTCTCTTGAAAGCTCGGTAAATGCATGAATTATTAGCTGAATCATCTGATGCTTACACATGCTTGAATTAATAAGAAATACCAATATGTACAAGTAGTTGATAGTATTGATTTTTTTTTTCAGTACAACCAATATAACCGACAATTGAAAATATTGTATTAAAATTGATCTAATTTTTTTTTGAGTATAGCGAATATGTAATGATAGTTGATACTGTTAAATTTAATCTAGTTTTTATCAAAATTAATCTTTTTTTTTTCTGTATAGCCAATATGTAGTTGATAATGTCAGATTCGATCTAGTTCCTTTTAGTACAACCAATATGTACAGACATTTGATAATGTCAAACCAATATGTACAGACAAACCAATATGTACAGACATTTGATAATGTCAAACTTGACAGTTTTTTTTAGGACCTTTAATTGGAGGATACCCTCACAAATTGGGGGATACTAAATAAAATAAAATAGGTACATTTTGAAGTATTTCTAAAAAAACCCTTATTTACATATTTTTAATAATGGCTAAACCACCCATATTCAATCAGATAAATCATTTGTATTAGTTGTTACATTACATCAAACATTAGATTAGTGAGATAAACATATAGATTAGAGTTAGTTGATTATAAATCTTGTTAGTTTTTGTGTCTACTAGAATCGACATGGTGCTTATCCAACATCCATGTCGACTATGAACAGTCAGCATTGACGCATATTGAAGACCATGCCGAATGTGAACGGTTGGCATTGACGCACATTGAAGACCATGCAGAGTTGGTGCAAATTGAAGACAATAACGACTGTAAACAATCGGTATTGGTGCAAATTGAAGACATGCCGACTATTGATGATTTTGATATAAAAAAAAGAAAAAAATGTCAGCATGGTCTTCATGATGATGAAGACCATGTCGATTTTCAAATGTCCTTAATGAGACACATCTCTCAACTGCTTTATCTTTCTCTCTCTCCTTTTTTTATGGGTTCAAAAATATAAAGGTTGTGTATCAAAGTGAAACGCTCAACAAAATAATCTTTATCTTTTGCTTTTACACAAACTCCATGTGATGCTAGTTCTAGTATATAATATCATCTCATTTCAGTACTACCAATCCATTCAAATGATATTAGCTTTTGTGAACTTGGATATAGTTTAGAGTCGGCATAGTATCGACAGATGATGCCCATGCCGACTGTAAAAAGGGTAATTTTATGTTTTTCAGGATACCCTTTATCATTATACTTAGTATGGTTTAATCTTGAGCATCTCCCAATTTGTGGGAGTATCCCCCAATTAAAAGTTCTTTTTTTAGTACAACCAATATGTACTTTCAGTACAACATATATATATTGTAGGATCATAGTGTAAAAATCATTGTTTTTTTCTAGCCTTAACATACCAATGGAATCAAAATGTGTAGAATAAAATTAGTATCGTTCATTGTATTACTTATGTTCTTCTACAAAGTTAAACATAAAAATAAATAAAATTAGCTTTATTTTGTTACACCAACAATAACCGGGACACTAGCAATCAAAGTTATACCAAGGGTCTAAGATTAAAATAAAAAATCAAGAACAAGACTGATAAAGTGAAAAAATTTAATTAAACAAAAAACCAGATCTGCACTCCAACCCCACCAACACCAAAACCACCACCGCCACTACATGTTGAATCATACTGTAAAATACTATTTCATGTCAAAATAAGTGATGAATCTATAAAAACCACAAAATTAAACCAATTTTTTTTCTAGTACAGTTTATATGTATTGTTGGATCACACTATAAAATTTAACTGCAATATCAAATTAAATGATGAATTTATAAATATAATAAAATCATACTAATTTTTTAGTACAACATATATATATATATAACTGATCGTACTGTAAAAATAGTTTTTTAGTACACCACATATATATATATATACAACAGATCGTACTGTAAAAATAGTTTTTTAGTACACCATATAGATATATACAACTGATCGAATCAAATCACATGATAAAATAAACAACAAATTACGGCGAAAACAATAGGGCGAAAATATCCGGTATCATTTTACGAAAAAGCCCAACCCTGGAACACTAGGGTTTTTCATTATGAGGTGGTATAAAACGGAAAGCTAGGTTTCATTTGAGAAACTCTTCAGCAGAAAGGAAGCGGAGGGGATATCCATATCAGAGAGAAAGAGTAAAAATGCCTGCCGGTCATGGATTACGATCTAGAACAAGAGATTTATTCTCACGTCCATTCAGGAAGAAGGGTTACATTGCTCTTACCACTTACTTGAGAACTTTCAAGGTTGGTGATTATGTTGATATCAAGGTTAATGGTGCTATTCACAAGGGTATGCCTCATAAGTTCTACCATGGACGTACTGGTATTGTCTGGAATGTTACCAAACGTGCTATTGGTGTTGAAATTAACAAACAGGCAGGTTTCTCTATTTCTAGATCAGTTTTATTTCTTCAGTTTTTAGGGTTTTGCTGTTAGTTACTGAATCATCTGTTTTTGGGTTCGTTTTTTAGCTTCTATTGTTTGAATAACTCTGTTTGGTAGATCATATGTGTTGATTGTGACATGGTTTTTTTATTTTTTTCCGGTTTAATGTGTAGATTTTGTATTTCATGTTTGATGCAAGGGAAAGTTGAATTGTGTATAGATATTTGCTCTAATATTATGCACTGATTGATGAGATTATGTTTTGTTTATTGGGTAAATAAAATAATTGTGGCTTAAGGTATTAGGGTTTAGTTTTTTATGAACCTTGTTTTTTATATTGTGGATTTTTGAACATTATAAGTCTGTTTTTAGTTATTATGTGGGTGACGAGTTTGACTCCAATGTATTATTGATGTAAGCCCTAACAGATGAAACTGCTAGAAACATTTTTGATGATTCCTTGAAAGTGATAATGACACTAAACTATTGTGTTGGTGGCTTGTTCTTATTTCTTAATGGTAGTATAACATATGATATTTTGAGAAATTATTAACCTCTGTCTGTAGGATTGGAGTTTCTAATTAGTCATTTGTCATCAATCTCGAAAGTTCTGCTTAAAATTTGTTACTTCTGTTTTTAATTGTCTGACATTCTAAATCAATTCTACTGCAATTTGATGATGGGAATCCGTCACTCTCTCGGTCAATCAACTCGTTGACAGTTACGACACGTTTAACTGATTGTTATTTTGCATTCATTTTGATGCAGGTTCGTGGTCACATTTTAAAGAAGAGGATCCATGTGAGGATTGAACATGTTCAGCCATCAAGGTGCAGAGAAGAGTTCAAGCTGAGGAAGGTTCAGAATGACAAGTTGAAGGCTGAGGCTAAAGCTAGAGGTGAAAAGATTAGCACCAAGAGACAACCTGAGGGCCCTAAACCTGGTTTCATGGTTGAAGGAGCAACACTTGAAACTGTTACTCCCATTCCATACGATGTTGTCAATGATCTTAAAGGCGGGTATTAGAGATAGTTTTTCTTTTCTGCTTGTGGTGGTGGTTATGTTAGTCCAGAAACAAAACTGCAGTTTAAGACTTCTTAAGAGGGATACTGATAATTAAAATTTTGTTATCCATATTTAGGATGTTTTAGAGATTGGTATTTTATCTTGATTTCCCTTATAAGTACATTTAACTGGTTTTTATAGTTTCTGTTATGAAGAATCATAGATTTGATCTGCCAATCCAGTATGTTGTCTATATCTCTGGAGCTGCCTTCTACTTTCTAGTATATTCAGTTCAAGATTTTCTTTTGAGAAACCTTGAATTATACGTGGCCATTAGGAATCATAGAATGGTTAACATTAGTGTTCACCGTGCACACAGTTTCACTCTTCTTTTGTTTATAACGACATTAGTGTTAACTTATTCAGGACTGTGTTCAACTTTCACGTACTCTGAACTTGTTCAGAGAGGTTATTAGAAAAGTCTTTAAATGTAACCATTTTGTACAAATGGGGCTCCTCCATCTTTCCGTTTCAGTTTTTGTTGTAATTTTCCTCTTTTTTTCTTATTTGCGGCTCAAGGAAAGCATTTAGTTTTAATGTTATAATTTTCATGGGATTGTATCATAAAATTAGAAATAGAGACACATTTATGCATGATTTGTAAAGGGGGATAAGGACTGAAGTATGGAATGTAAATCATAAGGACACAGTCGTGCCATATATTTTTATTCTTTTTTGTGAATTAATCTATTTATAATAAATCAAGTTAAGTGATTTGGACTAAAAGGTTGCCCTAGGAAGGATAGACCTCCAAAGTGAGTCCAAATCACCAGTTTCATATTGTTGCCTTGTTAAAAATTTTGCCAAGGAAAATCCATGGTGATAAACCTTGACTATAGATATCACCATGATTAAAGAAACGAGTGCAACACAGGAAGTCCATAAAGCTCTAACGAATTTAACAATACCTAGAAATATAAAATTAAATTTATAATTTATTAAATTCAATGAAATTTTTCGTGCTGGTTGTATGTATATCACCACAAGTAAATAGTGGAAATTAAACGTCTTCACTCGCGATAAAACTATCAATGTATGGTCTTCAGCCCTTCTATCAATAGTCAGATTAATAGAAGTGTCACGATGGTCTGTGCAGGATAGATAATTCGTTCTCTTGGCGATTGAGAATGTCATTTTAGACTTTTCTGCAATCAAGAACTTATAAAATGAGAAATATATCTTCGAAAAAACACAAGTAGTTATATCACGCTTTATAAAATCGGACCAAGACAAAACATAGCCAACATTGATTTCAACATCATGTTGTTTCACAAAAAAAAAAATCCTTACACGAAAAAAACTACGCATATGGACTAATTAGTAATGCTATTAAAAAAATGAAACAATAAAAACACTTAACAATTGTTGTTATTTCTTAAGTAGATCTAAGATCCTTATACTAAATTTCCTACTAATATTTAATAACCCTAAAAAATAAGGTGTCACAATTATTAACAATGAAATGCTAGATACCATAATACAATAAGATTAAATATTAATAAGATTAAAAGCTCGCAGTACTAAAAAATGCCAAAATCAAAGCCTATTTATAACTACTAGCAATGTATGCGAATAAACAGATATAAAACACTAAACCAGTGCTAGTCGCTACTGTCTACAAAGTAGATATCTAAGGAGCAATACCAATATAGTCTTAAGTGGAAGACAATTTTACTTATAAAGCAAAAGCAGCCACGAAACAAAACAACGGAAGTAGGGATATAAAGCCCAGTAAATTGGAGTTGAAAATCTAAAAATAACTAACAGGTAAAAACAAAAACAACTGATTATGACCTCTAGCAAAGAAAGGGATTAAAACAAAAATATTTACAAGGAGAAAAGACTAAAAGCTAACAAATACAATTACAATGTGTAAAATAAAAATAAATTGCAAGGAAACTAGTAGCAAGTTAAAAATAAATTAAATTCCAGTTTAAACTTACAACACTAGCAATTAACTAAGGTATGATTTAGCAAAAATTTAGGGAAAAGGTTAAAGAAAATCGGCCCTTGTATAGCCCAGACCAAATTATGCTCAACACTCTTTTGCTAGTAAACTTGAATCGTCATCATCCTAACAGCCTTATCCATGCATGTTCCTAGGTGAACAGCCTTAGAAACTCCAAATCAAAAGAAAAGACGGAAGAAATTTAAGAATAGAATTACAAGGAAAAATAACAAGAAAGGTGAGAAAGAAAGGAGAAAGAGAAAAAGAATCAGCAAGCCTTAAGGTTTGAAGAGTTAGAGGAGTGGGGGTTTAGATCTTAGTTTCCTAAAAACTTAGATGCGGTGACTAACAACATCAATTGAGTCTTAACAATCAGAAGGAACACATAAGAAACCAACCATTAATATCAAATGTTTGAAAATCAGACTAGAATAAATAAAAGATCTCAAACTCTCTACTTTGCCCCAAGCCAAAAAATAGGAATAGATCCCTATTTAAAAAAAGCCAAAGGTATACCAACCCGAACTAGAGAGTAATAACATAAGAGATACCCAAACAAAATTCAATACTCTAACTGTCAAACATATTTGTTAAATCTGAAAAACAGATTAAAATTACAAGCATGTTAGAAATCTAAAGCCACTTATTGGAAAAACCAAAAACTCGATAAGAGAATCCCTTAAACAAACATCTTAACATACACGATTAAAGGCAATGATCCTTCATCATTCCTAGCCTTCTAATAAATTGTGTTACTACCAAACACACCTGATTCACATGGCAGCATGAATAGAAGAATAAAATTATTATCAATAAAAACAATCCTAATTTAATTTTTTAAAGAACTTATAGATCCCCAAATGTTGATATTGATCCCTAACTAACTACAAATAAATTTTGATACATTTTTTAACAAGATATATGTTTGCAGAGAAATTTCCTTTAACAAAATTTCTCCCAACAAGATTTTTACCGAAATACAAAATCATGATTAAATCATTTCAGGATTCATGATTAAGACATGGTCTAGAAGTGGTTAGATACTTACCCAATACCCTTGTTTTTTTTTTAAGAACATACTAACCTTTTGTAGGATCAAAAGTGAATCGTCCATCAGATCCTCACAAGGAAGATGACAATGTTCTTGAAAGGTCATACTAACCTATAACCAAAACCCAACTAGGGACTACCAATCCTTCCTCAGCAGGCAGGAGGGCAGGAATTCAAACTAAAAAAAAAACAGGACGAAGAAGAAAGAGAGAAAGGGAGGGATCAAAAATTTGCAGACATGGGTTTTCAACTTCCATGTCTCTGAAATCAAATTTGGTTAAATTACTAGATCTACTAGACATCTTCTGTTAGAGACTCCTAAGCAAGGTTAAAAGATTCATAGGATCGATTATGAAATTAGCTCTTAGAACAACAGTACAAACTCAATAGAAGGAAAGAATAAATTTGTGAAATAGGGTTAGCAGCATACAATGCAGATAGACAACTACAATGAAAATGAAGAAGCAGAAAGAAAAAAAGAAGTTAAAGGAACCAAAAAAAGAAAACCTAAGAAACCTTTAAGAAACTGCCTTCTTTCCATAACCAAAAGGAAGATCTGTAATTCTTCTTGTTTCATGATATTTTAACAGATAAAAATTAAAGAAAAGAGAATAAAGGAAAAAAAAACCGGTCTATGCAACTTTTAAGATGTTACCTCTTTCCATGGATTAGAGAAAAGGCCCGTAACTCTTACAAAGTCCACCGAGATCCTCCTAACAAATTAACCCAGATTTATATATCTTAACTATCAAAACAAATGAAAAAAAAAACTGCACATCTAAGCATGACAGAAATATCATTAAACTAAGATCCATTCCCCATTACTCATAACTCTCTATACCCAAAGGATTGCCTAAGAATTACTCTGCCATGGCAGTCGTGCCATATTAAGTAATGAGGAGACTGGATTTTTCTTGTTGATGTTGTGTTGTGGAGATCCTCTTCATTTCCTCACAAAAGGTAATGTAAGAAGACTTCATATTATTCTAACTAGCAAAGACGCACGTGCGATGCGACTGCCATTTGGTTTCAAAACTCACAAAACATATCGTTTATTAATTTTTTTAAGTTGTACATAAATAAGATGCTCTCTATTACAAATTTAATTACACTGAGGAATCTGTGTAGTCTTACCACAACCAGTTTCACCTGAGACGACAACAACCTGAAATCACTCATCATAAGAGTATAACCATCACTATAGGTAATAAAATCCTTCCAAGTAATAAGAGATTAAAATGACAAAATAATGAACCAAATGCAGTGTAAACCATGATACAAATCCATCACATATGCTTTCTCTTGGATGGGTGTATCTTATTCCACAACACCTAACCATATTCCATATATCAGGTTTTTGGGTCAAAAGATAAATTCCGAAAGCTATGCAGGATAAAAAATGAGCACCCGCCATGGCAGAACAAAACTTAGAGATGGGGTACCATCTGCAATGCTAAATACCCAAGAGAGCATAAAATACAAAAAGATACATGTATTTTTCATAAACAATCAAACTTTTGTTCTCGTAACGAAACCTTAAGGCACTCCAAATTCTAACTGCAGTAAAACTTGTGAGTTGAGACCCATTGATAGATAACTAAATCACACATAGACAGTCAATCCAAGCTTCCCAGTAAGGTAAAGGATGAAAGTAAAGTTACATAAACCTTGCTAGGAAAGGGTACATGCAAGTAACAAAGTACTTTCCATATTGTTGTAGCTCAAGGGTAAGGTCCTCTATTAGGACAAACAATAGGAATATGCAGCCTCATATGTTTTTCATTCAGCTTTGAAGGAGAGTACTTTTTTTGTTGATAGGTTTTTCAGCTTTGGAGAAAAGAAGCTTACGACATAGTAATGTGTTAAAAAAATTGAATCAGATTTGAGTGTTGTTGTAGATTCTAAAATACAGGTGTATCATCATGAAATTTGACATTAAATTAACTTCGATCTTTTTTTCTAGAAGAACATGTAGAAGGATACAAACAATAATTGGACAAAACCTTTACCTGATGTGAAATGGTGGTCAGTAGTGCATCCCTTTCTTTGTAAGCTGGAAGATTTAACTTCATTTTCTAGAGAAGTGATTTCATTTTAGTTTATCAGGTCATTCTGTTTTTGTATGAATCTCCGCCCCCCAACAAATCTCATCACATAGTGGTTTGACAAAGTTTAACAATTGGATTAAGCTTCAGCAGCGACAGGCATTTTTGATTAGACTGGCCAACATTATGTAGTTTCCGCTTGTTTCTGCTACGTGGTCATCTTTGTTTCCACATCTAATTCTTGTTTTTCGCCTCTCATTAGCATTACGCGATGTTGATGAAGTGCTTCTTTTGCATTTCGGGTCATTGAATCTTGTTTTGCTTTGTATAAAATACGGAGCCGTTGTAAGAGAGCATCTCTTTGTTGTGAATTCTCTTGATTTTGGCATTGCCTTTCATTTTCATTCTCAGTCGGCTAGCTCTCGAAGTCGAGCAAGCTCAATTCTTGGACTTCAACGTGGCTTAAAGTCCAAATCCTTACCTTCAATTGTCATCTGTAAGTCAAAGGAAAGTACACTATGAGGTGCCATTAAGAGAGGATTTGAATTAAACCTTAGACAATCAGGCAGTTAGTTTGGTTCCTTTTGCAAAATCATGTCTTCTGTGTTTCATATTTCTTTGTGAGAAAGGGGAATACAAAGTTTGGAAATTCTCATAGTGACTATTTTATTTTGTATCCCACTCTTTTGTAGAATACAGAACACATACCGTATTCCCGATTTCAGTGAATTTTACGCTGAAAGTTAGAAATCACCAACAAATTCTAAATTTCTCTACTGTACGCACTATAGAGTTTATACAATTCGAAGAGAATAAAGAAGAGATAAATAGTCACTTCCCAGCTGAGCAATTTACCTTAAACCTCTTAGGAATTTAAACCTCTTTTTATTCCCCTTTCTTGCAATAAAGAAGTTCTGAAATGGAAATTGACATAAACACTTTCTTAAACCTCTTAGGAATTTCTACAAACAAATAGAGACCACTACTGAATTTATTAGAAATTGAAATTGAAGCTAATGATTATCACAAATCACAGGTAGAGACCATCACTGAATGTTTTATTACAAATTAAAATTGAAGCTAATGATTATCAGAAATCACATTAAATATGTTTACCACTTAACGATGATCAACAAAACTGAATCAACGAAGCAACGAAGACAATTGTGGCAGACAAATTAGGTTTCAAATCACCTGAGTATTAAGTTTCATATTAGGGTTTAAGTACAAAACCACTTTCCAGAAAAATTTGTGAAGTCAATAATGGAGCTGATCCCAAATATTAGAATCGTATACTTGAATGATTTAAACCCATATTCTCCGTATTATAGTTTCATCTTTTCTCTGCAATTTTCGGTGGGCGAGGTATGGTTTATGATTTTTCAGTGAGAAGAACTTGTTCTTCGATTGGATTAGACTTAAGAAATTAAGTGCCTAGAAAATGTCACAAAAGACCTTTATGTTTCTCCTGAACTCAAAATTTATAACGGGGGTATTTTAATTATTTCAAGGTCCATGTAAAAGAATACTCTTCTGTTAAAATTGGGGCTTTACATTATTACAGTGAGATGAGCCACCGTGGAATAAACTAGTAAGCAACCTATTATTCCTAATTTGTCATCAAAATGAAGAAACGACGGATCATATGTTGTTGCACTGTGCGTATATATACTCATGCATGGTTTTGATTCATTGCTGCCTTTTGAATGTCGTGGTCGGCAGCTCAAACTATTCAAAAAATTCCTCTCATGAAAGATGCAAGGTGGGGACAAGATATGTAATGAACCTGCTCTGGCCAGTGGTTCCTTGTGCAATAATTTGGATCTTGTGGAGAGAAAGGGTGCATGGGAAAGGTGAAACAAGCTGATGAGATTGTCACCATGGTGATAAGCTTGCTCTCATCATCTGTAGTTCAGACGAAGAAGATACATGCTCGCACACAGTTGTGGGACAAATTTTTGATTTTTGTTTTGTTTTTTTTTCACGCTATACTGAAGTTGAGATTCATTCATAGAAATAGACAAGTGAAAGGTCCGGAAGTCGAAAACATTACTTCAAAACATGATATGGATCTTACAGAGGAATGCAGTAACTAATCAAATACGTCGTTATATCTTGTAAGCAAGGGAATGTAATCAATAATCAAATATTTCCACATTCTTAACCAAACTTCACTCTTCACAAGTGCCCTCCTCAACAATCAAATTCATCATCGTCGCTAGATTTTGTTTCCACGTCTTTTTCAACATTATAAAATTGCGTTTCTTCATCTTCCATTGACGAATAAGAATCTATTGAATCCACAGATGAATTTGATCCAATTGATGTAGATCTTTCAAAAGGTTTGCTACTTCTCTGCTCGTTCTTGTATATTCCACACAAAATCCATTCATGATCCAACTGCAAAACCATTTTTTTTCTAATGATGAATCATAATAAAAAAAAAATACACAAAAAAAACAAATAAGATAAAGGGCGTACCTCAGAATGATTCCAACCGGATGGAGTTGCCATCGTGTATTCTTGCATTACATAATCGGTTTCATATTCTTCAGAATCCCGCCCTTCATAATAAACCCAAGCGTCTTTGTATCCAATTACTGAATTTGAAGAGTCGGTTGAATAGATTGAACTATGTGTTGTCAACAACCAAAATCCCTGACCTGCAACACGAAACTTATTGTCTATAAAGTTTGTGTCCTCGCCTCCTACATCTTTATGATCTTCACCTTGGTACTTTCTTGTAAAGAAGTACCAGTCGTTTGATTCATATCCCTTATATTGTTGTATAAGTTTTTTAGGATGATAGTGGTACAGATTTTCTACTTCTTTCATTCTGTTAGCTGGTAAATCTTCTCTCAAAACCTTTGGTACGAGATAATAAACAATCAATTGTTCATCTGTTGGTTGAAATCTAAAACCAGACGGAAGTTTAGACAACTTCGCTTCATTATCAACATCATCGGTACCGTTTAGCATTGGGTTGGTCGTGCCCATAGGAGAAGACTGTTAGATTTTTTCATATGGCCTAAAATTAAGGGAAAAAAAATATGATCCATTTAGTGGGAAGTTGCAACTAATCAAGGTAACTCCCCATGATTCTCTCCCATTTTAGAAACCACCCACTACATTCTTTCATGCCAACTACTCTATGATGGCTAGAGTTAGTAAAAAGAAGTGATAGCAAAAGTCAGAAAATAGGGGTCACAAAATTCACTCTCATAACTCTAATACACCATCTAAAAGTGAGAAGGAGAGTTTGGAACCAAAGTTAAATAATCAAGTGATTAATTGGAGCATACTCAAAGACGGTTTAAGCTTTCAAATTGCAATGGCTGGAGGTACACAAAATCAATCTCTTTTATTGCTTCCGCTTTAATTATTGTATGTTCATATTGTGATTAGAATATACATGTAGATACATATAGGTTTACATTTGGTATCAGAGCCTGTAATCACCTCTGCCTTGATTGTAGTAATTTAGATTCTTTGAGTTTGGGTAGATTGGTTCATGAATCTGTGGTTTCTACTGGGTTTGAGAGGGATATCTTTGTTGGCAGTTCTTTAATTAAATTGTATGCTGAGAATGGTGCGATATGCGATGCACATGAGTTGTTTGAGAAACTGCCTCATAAAGATCCTGTTTTGTGGAATGTGCTTAATAAATCGAGTCTCCGTGGAGTTGGTGTTTTCGGTCCTTAGAGAATATAATGGATTATCCTGTTGTTCGTGCCCTAGTCTAACCTGATGTATGCTAGATTTTCAAATATCCATTTAGAGCTAGTTTGTTTGATTTATTCAGTCACAACATTGGCGCCTCTTCTCGGATTTTTACACTCTTAATATGGGTTTCATAAATTATGTTTGTAACTTCAATGTGTCTGGCACTTGCATATTCACTTGAAAATCTTGCTTATACCTCACGATTATCTAATGATTATGAGGGTTTAGGTGAAGCATATTATCATATGTTTCTTCATGTTGGGGATAAAATAATGCTAGTTCTTGTCTGAGACTCTGAGCATGTTTGTGGTGGTGGACCATAGAGACGTCAGGTTTTTTTTCTTGTCTTCATGAATCTCTTGAAGCAAGTCAATGAGCTAGGGTTCTAAACTTCTAATTGTTGTAAGCACTTACATGCGCCATGAGGCATTCTAGAGACAATAGTTTTCATCACCAAAGGATTGATGTACACAGACAAAAAACCCTCTTCTAGTATATCTATATATATATAAGTTAGTAGTTTGCTCAAGTGCTTTCTGATTGTAGATTCATGCATTTCCGCATCAGCAGAAAATATTTTTCCAGATGTTTGTGTCAACTACCTGCTGTCTGTCATATACTCGTATTGCCATGACTCATGAGTGATCATCTGTTCTGGATTGATTGACTTTCTTTGGTAGTGGCTATACATGAATTGTTCACTATAATATGTTTAATCATATTAATTTTTCTCTAATAGCATTTGTTGTATTATTATTTGTTGACATGTGCAATTGTTATAAATGATTAGTTATATATATATATATATATATATATATATTATGACTATTAGGATTGTACATGAACAAAGATTAAAGAAATATGTCAAGTGATTTTAATAATTTTAGTAATTAGAGAGTAGCCACAACATCTCTAGTTATTTAAAATTTTCTTAAGAAATCACATGTGGAAACTATACATAAATTTGTAATTAATCATATGTAATATGATGAAATATGCCCACAGGACTTTTTATTATATTTATATGATTAATTGGGGTGAAATATTGAATTATGTTCCTTAATCTACCCACATGAATTAAGGAATGAATATGGTTTAATAGTTTCATCATGTAGTTATGAATCTAATTTGAGTAGGACTTTAGCCCACAGGCAAGTTTTATGTCACTAGATTCATATTTTTTATGCATGACTTATATTGGTAAATCATGATTAAGTTTAAGTCTCAAATTTTTTGTTTATAAGCATGTATAAATTTTTCTTTGCAGCAATTTTAACTGGAAACATTTCTGATGTCAATTGTGACATTCCTGAATTAAAGGGTGATAACTATAAGGTGTGGAAAGAAAGAGTGCTTTTACAATTGGGGTGGATGGATATCGACTATGCTATTCGGAAAGACGAACCACCTAGCATAACTGAGACTAGTACTCCAGATGCAGTTGATCTTTATAAAAAGTGAGATCGATCTAATCGTCTCTCAGTTATGTTCATAAAGACCAAAATTTGTGCTAGCATTCGGGGTTCTGTCGATAAGCATACTAAGGTTAAAGATCTCCTTAAAGCCATTGATGAGCAGTTTGTAAATTCTGACAAAGCTCTTGCTAGCACCTTAATTATGAAGTTTTCATCTATGAGGCACACTGGGTTTGAGTGTGTGCGTGATTATATCATGAGCATGAGGGATATTGCGGCCCAACTTAAGGATTTGGAAGTTACCATGTCTGAATTCTTCCTAGTTCATTTCATTTTGTGCACTCTTCCTCCACAATATGGCCCCTTTAAGATATCTTATAACACAAGTAAGGATAAATGGTCAATTAATGAACTTATGACCATGTGTGTTCAAGAAGAAGGGAGATTGAGGATGGAAGAGAGCGAAAAGGTGAACCTTAATATTGCTTCTTCTTCAAAGGAGAAAAAGGATTACATTAAGGAAAAGGGAAAGCTTTCAGCTAACCAAGGAATAAAGAAGGAGTCTACGTGTTTCTTTTGTAAAAAGAAGGGACACATGAAGAAAGACTGCATTAAGTTTAAGACTTGGCTTGAGAAGAAAGGTAATTTTCTAGCGTTTGTTTATGAATCTAATATGGTTAATATTAATCATAATACATGGTGGATTGACTCTGGTACTACAATCCATGTTTCGAATACCTTGCAGGGTATGACAAACCTAAGGAAACCAATGGGAAGTGAACACTATATCTATTCAGGTAGTCAGATGAGTTCACATGTGGAAGCTGTTGGGACATGCAGTTTAAGTTTAAATAGTGGTTTTAGTTTGCATTTAGAAAAGACATTTTATGTACCAGGTTTCACTAGAAATTTGATCAGTTTCAAGACTTCTACCCTTAGGAATTTCCTTTAATTTTTTCGGACTCTGGTTTTAGTATTCTCAGAAATTCCGAAGTTATTGGTTATGGTATTTTGTATGATGGTTTATATCGTTTTTATTTGCAAAATGATACCACTCATAGTTCTATGCATGTTAATATTGGGTTAAAAAGATGTATTATGAATGAAGACTCCTCAATTTTGTGGCACCGGAGATTGGGACATATCTCCATTGAGAGAGTTAAGAGATTGGTAAAGGATGGGGTACTTGTACTTTGGACTTTACTGATTTTGATACGTGTGTTGTTTGCATTAAGGGAAAGCAAACTGATAGGCACTTAATTTATACATTTTTACCGCCTAATTTATATTTGTTAGTACTTATGATTATATTAATTTACCATTTATTGTTAATAGGTGGTTCACATAAATTCCAAGGTTATAAATTAAAAATCGACTAAATTGGTGGAATTAAATGGTACGTATGGTGTTGTTGGTTAGGAGTTCTCAGGCTGGCTAGTATTGACGTGATGACTAAAAGGATTGAAAGAAAAAACATAGAGGAAAGAGGCGTAGCATGTGGGACTGTTTGATGAGTGAGTTCCATTAATTCACGTGAATTGAGAAGAGGTCGTGGCAGGTGAGATGATGGCTGGAAGAAAAGGTATGTGATTTTTGGAGTACGGCTGGTACGGTAGGAGCACATGGGAGAGAGAGCTAGGGTATGAGCCTTTTACGTGAAAGTATGGATGGGAGGTTTTCTGTATTGGCTAGGGTCCAAAGTATACAGTCAGGTGGAGTTGTTGGTCTTAGCTTGTTTGGCTAGGTAGTACGGTTTGGAGAAGAGGCTAAGTGTTGTATAGGCTAGACAAGCTATAAATTACTGTTGGGTGGCAGGTTTTGTTGACTTATAAGGCTAGGAACTCATGCAATCAAAAAGGACGAAGTGGAGTATCATAGTATGCTTTCATACGTAGGCTATAGGTTGTTTAGTCTATGATTAGCGTGATTATTGTGGAGAGGTGGGTCCAGCAACACGTGAAGAGAGAGTGAATTTAGGTGAGATGAGAGCTATACCTAGTAGGTATAAAAAGAAAGAGACGGGAGGTTCTGGGTTCTGTTTTTAGGAGGCGTGTATAGGCTTCTTTTGAGTTTTCAGGGGGAGGTTAGCTCTACAGACGGACAAGCGAAGAAGGAGAAGATTGTTTCCTGGGTGACTAATTCCTCTTTTCCTTTCTCAATTATTTTTATGGGTTTTAAGAAATCCAACTCCATGTTCTAATTAATTTGTAACCAGGGTTTAATGTTGAAACCACTTACAGTTTGAGATCAATTTAATCGTTTTATTTGATACAGACCATTATGATTTGAATAGATTAATTCCATGATTTTGATTTATTGAATTTCATTAAACAATTGTGATGTCTTTTGATGGTACATGCTTGGCCTAGGTTTTTGATGTTCAATGCTTCTGGTATATATTTATTATTTTGAAAATCTACTTGTTGCAAATATATTTGCCTACTTATTTGATATTTCATGCTTGGGTTAAATCCTTTGATGGGGTATTGCTTAGAATAGCCAGGTATTATTTGTGGACCTATAATTAGTTTCGTACAATGTTCTCGCTAACGCAATTTTATGGTGTATGCTTGAGACTAGGGCTTTTTGATGCACCATGTTTAGGGCGTCTCAGTGATATTTACGACTCTAAAATATCCATGAGTTATGTTTCACTTCAGTAATTAAATAGAAATAGTGGTGGATACTGAAAACCCTGGTTACCGACTCTCCCATTTTAGTTATTTTATTAGTATAGTTTGTTTTATTAGTTTATTCATAAATCTAAAAATCCATAAATATTATTTCTGGTTAGTTATTTGAGATATGGATTGCAGTATTTTTCCGCTCCCTGTGGGTTCGACCCGTACTTGCCGTTGTCTACTAGTTAGACGCCGTGCGATTGCGGTTATTTATATAGGGTAATCCCAAATCTCATCACAAACTAATAAACACAAAATTTGTGCCAAAAGAAGTTCAAACCTATTAGAGATCATACACACAGACATTTGTTGTCCAGACATGAACGCTAATGATCCAAAATACTTTATCACCTTCATAGATGATTATTCACGATATATGTATCTTTACTTACTTCGTTCCAAAGACGAAGCTTTGTATGCCTTTAAATTGTTTAAGGTTGAAGTAGAGAAACAATGTGGTAAGCATATTAAGATTGTGAGATCAGATAGAGGTGGAGAGTACTATGGTAGATACACCGAGAACGGACAAGCACCAGGTATGTTTGCAAGATTTATTCAAGAGCATGGGATTGTTGCCCAATACACTATGCCTGGTTCTCCGGACCAGAATGGTGTAGCAGAAAGAAGAAATCGAGCTTTAATGGACATGGTGAGAAGTATGAGAAGTAATGTTAAACTTCCATCATTTTTATGGGTAGAAGCTCTTAAGACGGCAACGTACATATTAAACTGGGTTCCTTCCAAGGCCGTCTCAAAGACGCCTTTTGAGTTATTCAAAGGATGGAAACCGAGTTTGCAACATGTACGCATATGGGGATGCCCGTCTGAAGTGAGAGTGTACAACCCACAGGAGAAGAAGCTAGACCCAAGGACTATTAGTGGGCATTTTATTGGATATGCTGAAAGGTCTAAGGGTTATAGATTCTATTGTCCGTCTCATAGCACTAGAATTGTGGAATCAATAAATGTTAAATTTCTTGAGAATGACTTGATTAGTGGGAGTGATCAATTTCAGGATATTGTTCCTGAAAAAGATAATCATCAACTTCCACCTACTGTTTCAAGTGACAAGTTGATTGTCATTCATGCACCTCAAGCTAAATTGTGTGTTAGACAACCAACCATTGAGGTTCCACAAGTTGACAACAATCTAATAAATCATGATGGTAATGAGGAACAAACTGTTCATCGTGAGGATGAACAAGTTCCATTGAACAGTTCTAATAGAGCAAGGAAATCAACTACTTCTAGTGACTATTTAGTGTATCTGCGAGATTCGGATTGTAATATTGGAGCCGATAATGATCCTATGTCATTTTCACAAGCCATAAATTCTACAAATTCAGACTTATGGATCAATGTATATACCTTAAGGTCAGTGGGAGCAAGATTTGTTTCCTTGTGTTGTATGTGAATGATGTTTCGCTCGCAACCAATGATAAAGGATTGCTATATGAGGTGAAACAATTTCTTTCAAGTAACTTTGATATGAAAGATATGGGTGAGGCATCTTATGTCATTGGCATAAAGATCCATAAAGATAGATCTCGAGGCATTTTAGGTTTGTCTCAAAATCCTATATCAACAAGGTCTTACAAAGATTCGGTATGAAAGATTGTCACCAAGCGTAGCACCCATTGTAAAAGGTGATCGGTTCAGTTTGGACCAATGCCCCAGGAATAACATTAAAAGGGAACAAATGAAAAATGTTCCATATGCTTCAGCTGTTGGTAGCATTATGTATGCTCAGGTCTGTACTAGTCCCGACATTTCATATGTCGTTGGAGTATTATGAAGATATCAGAGTAACCCAGGCATCGATCACTGGAAGGCTGCGAAGAAAGTGTTAAGGTACCTTAAGGGTAGTAAGGATTAAATGCTTATGTATAGACGAATAAATAGTCTTGAAGTGGTAGGCTACTCCGATTCTGACTTTGGTGGCTGCAATGATTCACGTAAATCCATATCAGGATATGTGTTCATGCTAGCTGATGGGTCAATATCCTGGAGGAGTGCCAAGCAGAACTTGACAGCCACTTCTACAATGGAGGCTGAGTTCGTTTCTTGTTTTGAGGCTACCTCACATGGTGTATGGCTGAAAGGCTTCATATATGGGCTAAGAGTTGTTGACTCTATTAGCGACCAATAAGAATGTATTGTGACAATTCAGCTGTTGTTTTCATGGCTAAGAATAATAAGAGTGGAAGTCGAAGTAAACACATCGACATAAATTATCCAGCCGTAAAAGAACATGTGCAGGAAAAGAAAGTGATCATTGAACACATTAGCACTGAACTGATGATAGCTGATTCGTTGACTGCATGCATGTTAAAAGATTCAAGAATCATGTAGTAAGGATGGGACATGGTCCCATTATGTAGTACATTCTTTATGTTTTTTTTTTTTGAAGCTTTCATTTAGTTGGATTATTCCTCATTTGGAATTATGTACGTACTTACTTTGGTTTGCTTGTTGAGAAATATCATTATAGTTTGACCTAGAGTAAACATATGGTTTACTCATTAAGTTAAGTATGAGTGGTGAAAGACAAAAAAAATTTTATGATATATGGAAGATTAATTCTTGCTCTTAAAAGAGGATTAGTCGCCATGAACCGTATATGGAGTCTCTCGTGAAATGGATCAAGTGGGAGAATGTTAGACTTTTTCCATATGGCCTAAAATCAAGGGAAAAAGAATATGATCCATTTAGTGGGAAGTTGCAACTGATCAAGGTAACTCCCCATGATTCTCTTCTATTTTAGAAAACCACCCACTACATTCTATCATGCCAACTACTCTATGATGGCTAGAGTTAGTAAAAAGAAGTGATAGCAAAAATCAGAAAATAGGGGTCACAAAATTCACTCTCATAACTCTAATTCACCATCTAAAAGTGAGAAGGAGATTTGAAACCAAAGTTAAATAATCAAGTGATTAATTGGAGCATACTCAAAGACGGTTTAAGCTTTCAAATTGCAATGGCTAGAGGTACATAAAATCAATCTCTTTTATTGCTTTCGCTTTAATTATTGTATGTTCATAGTGTGATTAGAATTATTGTATGTTCATATTGTGATTAGAATATACATGTAGATACATATAGGTTTACAAAGACATAATGATCGATAGAATCAATGAGAAAGATTGACAGAGACAGAGAAAGGTTTTGCTACTAATTTGGATATTGGGGACTACGGTTTCAGAGATTTGAAAGCAGTGCTTAAATAGGAATCGGAATCCTAGTAGGGATAGGAATCCTAGTTGTAGTCGGATTTGGATTCCTATGTTTAGAAATATCATTGTTAGGATATAACTTCCGTAATCAAGTCGATGAAAAGTAATGGGCCCGCCACTGCCTTATTCATTCCAAACATTGATGTTAACAACAGGTAGTTTTTTTTTTCCTTCAAGAACCACAAAATCTGCAGGCACCATCAACCATACAGGTATTGGTAGAAAGAATACGTGATCTTGTTTTCGTTGATCATTGATTGATGAAAAAATATTTTGACAAGAAATTTACTTCTTGTTCATTTTAGTCATGGATGAACAAGTATTTCAGAATAATACCTGATATTCTGATACCATGATAAGATGTTACATACAATGTAAATCTGGATGATACTCTTTTTTTGAGGATATAAACAGAAGTTGGGGTGCCATTCTGGCGGGATCGTAAGCTTGCTTAGTTTTCTTGGTGCTGCTGCCAGTGGCCACTGCTACTGGATGTTTTTGTAAATATAGTTCTTCAAAGAATATACCCTTTGAAGAAAAAGATCCAGAACTCAAGAAAAGCAAACATATATTTGTTGAGAAATCTCCACCCCTTGCAAGACGAACAACATCTTGCCCAGCAAAATAAAAACATTTCATACAAAGGTCAGTCCGGCTTAAATGAGAACATTCTAGTCAGATACGATAACACAATTGAGCTGATAGGTACTACTATAAACCTAACCCAACAGTACGTCCATCTCTCCTGCGTAGTCCAGCAGTATATTGCTTCTCCAAATCCAGCTGGAGCTCCTTTTGCTTCTCTGCTTGTAGTTCGCTGGTTTGCTCCAGTGTTTTCACTTCTCCCTTTACACCCTACAATTGGCCATAGGTACCATCGCAACCTCAGACTCTAAAATTGTGTCAATAGGTTTAGGAATTGTAATAAAAGAGTTTGTCATTCAGAAAATTATACAGATTTTTTTACCATTTCTCATCTGCACTAGACCATTCCATAAGAAAAATATACATGTAGTTATGTGTCAAAAAATTACCATGAGTTTGTTGAATTTCTCTTGTCTTTCTCGGTCACCAAACAGAGGTACATCCCAGCGATTACCAGACTGCACCTTTAAATAAAAAGATAATACAGGAGAAACTAGGTTAGTATCACCAGACTGCACCTTTAAATAAAAAGATAATACAGGAGAAACTAGGTTAGTATCGTCATATAAATTTCAGCAAAAATCTTCATTGTAGATTGAAACCACAGATCTGAAGTTGGACATGAACTAGGAAGTAAAATACCTCTTCCGTGGTAGTATTCTTTTTGTTTCCCCAAAGCAATTTCTTCTTTTGGTCACTCGACATATATCCACCACCAACAAGGTTCTTATTCACTGCAGGATTTTAAAAAGTGAACGTTATAATATAGTATCTATCAGTTTAGAAGCAAACAACTTACCTTTTACAGTGCCAGAAATATTAATGGAAGCGATATACAAGGAAGAATAGTAACAATGGAGATAACATGTTACCATTATCAGAAGAAAGTTTATAAAAGCATTTGCTAAGCTAATAAGACAATTCTGAAACTTCAAAAACAGCCTGAAAATCTCAATATTAACACATAAATATAAGTAGATCTCCAAGTATGACAATCTCGAATAGAGGGCCCAACAAATAAAGTGGATAGTATAGCATCAGAATTCTATAAGCTAGCCGTCGCATTCATAGGCGAAATCATTCATATTTTTTCCTGTCAATAGTTCTGCATACCATGGTTGAACTGAATAAACTAATTTGTAAAGGGAAGCCTCGTCATGCAATTATAGTGCATGGAAAGAACTTCTGCGCCGTCCAATTTGAGACGACCGAGCTTCCTAATATCCACAGCCACATAATAATAAGTACTAACTGCTACTACAACATGTTTGGTTCAAGTCATTGAACCCAATTCCTAGCAATTGAAATTATTGAATTACTAAGTTATAATAATATTGGTTTCCACCTTCCGCCATTTGGTTCATAAGAAAAATTCAATTACCTTGTCATTCAAATATAGGGAATTCAAATTACCTTATAGGCTTGAACCAAACAAGCTATAAGGGATAACCATAATCTGCAGAAATTTTCAGAAAATTGTTGCAGTAAAACATACCCATTTCTGCAGCTCTCATCGCTGCAACTTTAGCTGCATTTAGACTATCCACGAACTCTGCTTTGTTATAAGAAGTTTGAGCAGGTTTTGCCACAATACCATCCCCGGCACCCTGGGCTGTCTTGGAATTTGAAGTCAGGCTTTCATCGGATGCAGATGCAAACTTTAGAACAGGTTCTCCTAAATGGACACAACACAAGATGGTGATGAAAAGCACACTAGAAAGCAACTACTTAGAAAAGTATAAGCATGCAATATATGGAGTAACCAACTAACCAATAACTTACTAGCTTTCACAAAAGAGGTGTCACTGTCTAAATTAGCCTTCATCTTTTTTACTGAAGAATCTTCATCTGCTTCTTTATCGTACCTCCCTTTAAGCCTGTCAGATTCTCCCTCCCTATGCTTTCGCTTTTCCACTGCTTCAGCAGTTTGATCATCCATTTCATAAGATCCTTTCGCACGACTCCCATAATTATCTTTACCCTTTGTTAAGTCTTTTCCCTCACCCTTAAAGCCCAAAGAGGATGTATCTTTCTTGTACTCTCCAAAACTCCTACGCCACTGCCTCGTTTCATCTCGTTCTCCCCCTCGAAACCGGTTATGCATCTCTCTCTCCACAGTCTTATCAGCTGCAGCTCCATCAGAAGAATTATATTTTTCCTTTTGTTTATGTCGCTCTAGAACCGAATAGTCTCTCTCCCTATCTCTATGAAATTCATCAAGTGTATCTCGTGAATATTTATCTGGGTTCCGCCAGTACCCTCTAGACCTATCCGATTTACCTTCTCGCCTTGAAAAATCAGTGGTGTTGCTTCTCGATTCTCGACCAGACAAAGAGGACATCTTGCAATCCTTTTCCCCATCCGTGTGCTTATGATATCCACTGTACTCATCATCTCTACGGTAATCTCGGGATCTCCCATGGGACTGCCGCTCAGATTGTTTGTGAGATTCCCTTCCCTCGTCCTTTCTCTTCCTTGAGTCATCAGAGAGTTTTGCAAAATTTTCTCTAGACAAAGTTGGACTAGGGCTTCTACCATGCTTTGGACTTCCTGTCAAATACAACAATACAACGTTTACAACAAAAACGCAAAACCCATGGTACCTACATTTAGCTAATTTTTGTGAATTAACAGAGATACCACCTATGTAAAAAGCACAAATCAGAAAGTGCATAACAACTAATCACCTGATAGAGATGACCCAGGTTCATTAACAGGAGAATGGCGTCGATATTTTCTACTTCCCCCATCATTTGAGGGTTTTCGAAATGATGGCTTTCCATCAGACTTATCTGGTGACCTAGTAGCCCTCATATTTGAGTCCATAAAACCAAAAACCTGAAAAACCAAAAACCATGAGATGTAATGTAATTGTATCAACTTTTCAAGCATAATACAGTACGTCACTAACAAAAAAAGCACAGACAAAATTTCTGGGTACACCATAGAGAATACAGGAAATCAAATGAAGCAAGCGGGAATTGTGTCATCAAAATGAACTAAGAATTTATCTATCTGAAAAACAAAGGTTTAACAAACAATAATAAAAACCCTAGAAATTAAAAAAAAATCAGAAATTGATACTATTTTGTAGGTTTACAGCGATTATAGCTCCTTAAAACAATTTAAAGCTCTAAAATACTATACCAAATTATAGAGAGTAAAAACCAGGTATGTGACTAATTTCCATAACAAAAACAACAATTAAAATGAAAACAATACAGATCTAGCCAAAAAAATTACGACGATACAAGAGAACATTCATGCTCCACTTGAAACATAAAGCATCAATGAAATAAACAATTTCGATGTAGAAACGAAATGGAAATGCATTTTTGAGATGATTTGAACCTTCTGACTAACGAATTCTCCTTTTCCTCTGAACTTTATATGCTTTTACTTCTTTCTAGGTTTATGAGGAATGAAAAATAAACCCTCTCTCGGAAAAGAATTCTGAGAATATTAGAAAAAATAGAACCTGCGAAAGTAAGTATTTAAGCGCCCTTTCTCTAAATAAAGGCCCTCGAACTACTGGTGGTGTTCCTTTCAACCTTCACCTTCAAGATCAACGTCTCCTTGAAAGGGAGCTAAGTCTAGTGGGTTGGTGAGATGCAAGAAAAAAGCCCTATAGTATTTAGCACAAAGAATCTCAGCCATTGCTCTTTAATGGTGGGCCAACCACTATAAAAGTTAATGGCCGAAACAATTTTGCGTTTTTTCTCTGCTTCAAGCTTTCCCTTAAACCACCACAACTTGGATTAAGGGAACAGACCACGGCTTTTGAAGTTGAATGCTCGTCTTGAATGACCACTAGACTCGGCCTAAAGCAACCTTTCCTCCTTGGCATGCATTCATAAGGTTCACAGTGAATATCATGTTAGATTTGTGAAGGCACCAGGTTTTGCGGTTGTGAAACAAAAATGCAAAAAACCCGTAACTATTACGCGTTGGGGGAAAATTATCAAAAAAAAAAAACTATTCTTAAAAGATAAAGACGAACTTGAAAAAGCAAAAAAAAAAAACGGTTTCTCGCATAAATTCAAGCGTGAAACCATTAGCCGTTTTTGTTGTGATTCACAAATTTATTTCTTACGTTTGAGGAACCAGAATGAATCACCCTGTTTAGTTATTTTTTTCCCTCTTATGAACTTTTGACCTTTCCAAAAAGGTTCACAAGAACTAAAATCATGGTCTAAAGTCCCTTTTCACAAGTTGGTTCGTCAGAAAGAGATAACGAACTAGTGAATTAAAAAAAATGCAAAACCATTAAGTGTTTTGTTACTTTAGACGACTTTTCAATTTTTCAATTTATCTTTTAAGATTTGGGTCTTTTTTTTTTTTGAGATTTTTTATTCTTTTTATCGTGTAACCATCAAAATGGTTTCTCCAACCTTTCTTTTTCCCCGGAATGTATCGATGTTGACATCATCAAGAAACCACAAACTAGTATCAAGATGTAAAGTGTTATGATCAGAAATGATTACTGTGATGAAGGGCATGTGAAGACTTATCGGTGTTCTATTAGTGGTGACTGGTTGAAGACTTTTAGGTTTCGCCCATATATATACGCTCAACTCGTGTAGGAGTACAATGTTCACATTTTGATACAAGGTCATAAATATACGTGAATATTTTTATGTTTCTATTGTTGGACAGAGGGAAATTTTACGATTCCAGCCTTTGTCAAAAATCCACCATTAACACACGCATCAGTGTGTGCCTTCGAAGTTGCAACTGTCTGAATTGGGACTCAAACTTGTATCACAAGTTTGATCAATTTTTGAAAAGAACAAATAACTTTCCTCGCAAAAGAACTAGCTAAGAATAACAATTCGTAAGCACGTGAAAAGTTTGCCTTGAAAAATAAAAAGGAAAAGTGCAACAATTTCCAAAAAGAGTTTTTGGACGTTTTGTACCATTAGTTTCGCGAACACAAAATTTTAGGTTCGTGAATTCAGTTTGATAAAGTGTTCAGAAGAAACCTTTCTAATATAGGTTCGCGAACTCATGTAAGTTTGGGTTTAGGAACCATTCTCTCTCCATTAGGTTTGCGAACTCAAACTAAATCCGAGTTCAGGAACCTTTCTCTATCATCTAGGTTCGTGATCTCAGTGAGCGAAAATTGAAATTTCAAGAAATTTTTTTGAATAGGTTTGCGAACTTAGCAATTAGGTATGCGAACCTATACTTTCAAAACTCATGAGAGAAAACTTACTTGATTCTACCTTCGCCATGGGATAAGCATGAGCTTGACATCGAAACTTCACTAGTCTTTGCCGAGCAGCTAGTCTGTGATAAGAATCTTCTTTGCAATTGATCAATTACTAAAATCTTCGACTTCGCTACGATAGATAAATAGATAGATATAAGGTAAAATAGTCTGAAAATAAAATCAGTCTTCGTTACTAACCTTTGATGAAGTTGTTAAAATGATGTTTTTGTATGATCACAAACTTTGTTTTCATATTTCTTTGATAGAAAACGAAAAATATAGAGATGGAATAATCATTTTTCAGTTTACTAACCTTTGTTTGAAGGATGATGTCTTCATTTGTTCATCGGTTCTTTTGTTTTCAATTCTTTAAAGACCACTAAAGTTTTCCATCTCACACATCTATATCCTAATACGAAGTTGACTATAGAAAGATATTCAAAAGGTGAGTTTTGGCATTTAAACTTGACAACCAAACTTGGCATACCAATGCCTATGGGGTCAACCGATCTATGCTCTAACAGTTTTGTTGTTCAAAAATAATTGGATCAAAACCTGTTACAATTTCATCATTTTATGTAAACAATGTGTTTACAACAGTATGAAACATCCGGAAAAGTTGTCGACCAAGTCTAACAGTGTTGTTATACTTTCAAAACTCATGAGAAAACACTTACTTGATTCTAGTTTCGAAGTGCGATAAACATGAGCTTGACATCGAAACTTCATTAGTTGAACATCTAGTCTGTGACAAGAATCTTCTTTAGAATTGATCATTTACTAAAGTCTTCGACTTTGTTACGATAGATAGATAAATAAATAAAAATAAAAATAATCTGAAAGGAATATCAGTCTTCATTTTTAACCTTTGATGAAGTTTTTCGGATGATGTCTTCGTATGAACACAAACTTCAATTTTATGTTTCTTTAATTGACTGCGATGGAATAATCATTCTTTAGTTTACTAAACTTTGTTTGAAAGATGGTATCTTCGTCTGTTCCTCGGTTCTTTTGTTTTCAATTCTTCAAGGGTAACTATAGTTTTCTATCTCACACAACTACATCCTAAGTCTAACCTAATAAGAAGTTGACTTAAGCAAGTTATTCAAGCGGTGAGTTTTAGCATTTGAACTTGACAACCAAACTTGAAATACCAATGCATGTGGGGTCAATCAAGCAATGCTTTAACAATGTTATTATACAAAAATAATTGGATCACTCATCATTACAATTTAATCGTTTCATGTAAAAAGTGGGTTCACAACAGTATGAAACATCCGCTAAAGTTGTCGACCAAGACAAAATTCTAATGAAAAGTTTATAGATGTAATCCAATAACAAGAAAAATTTATACAAAAAAATAAAACATGTTAAGATTAGACATGATATATAACATACTTTTCAGGTAGAAAATCACTTCCAACAACCTTGCACATTATGTCTTTAATCTCGGCTAAGGAAGATTGTAGTTGTAGTTCGTAGTAATTAAGTGGAGTCTGGTAAACCCGTCCCACTCAAGAAAGCTATGATATCTGCATAAATAGTTTAGTTACAAAGCTCGCTCGGTCCTATTGGCAAGGTAAAGTTCCCAACTTACAAACTTTAGAAAACTCTTTGTAAGGTCTATGTCTTTGGTCATCAACTTTATAGTCTCAAATAACTTCGTATTTGTAATCCCTATGTAATGGCCCGAACTTCCACCGAAACTGTCCCCACTTAACCATTGATAGACACATTTATGTGTCATATTTAATCTCATATTTATACTGCTATTACTCAGTTTTTGTATTAATATTGTCATTTTATTATGTTTGTAGGTATTGTTGGAAGAATAAATAATCGTGGGAAAATTGGCTTAAAATTGCTAAAAACACCCAAATCAAAAGTGTTAAAAGCACCCTCATTTTGGATAAGGGGAACCCCAAGCTTTGGTTAAAGGCACCCAGTCTTTGGTTTAGGGCGCCCATGTCTTGATAATTCAAATGGAATTTGGCGGGACTTATTTTCTCTTTATCTGTAATGAATTTGTATGCAATTTGGAAGGAGATTTGAAGAGTTAAAGCTGAGAATATATTCTTGTCGTAAAAGAAAGAGTTGTATACAATAGAAACACTTAAAATCAAGTAGAGAATCTCGCAAAAAAATTGTTTGCTTGCCGTAAAAGAGAAGTGTTTACTCTCGGGTTATATTTGATAAATAATATCTTTGTAATAAAGGAGATATTATCTCCTTTAAGATTGTGTCTCTCGAGCAAGGCAATAACATTAAGTCTCGTATCTTAATCAAGAAACAAAATCAACAAAAAGAGCAAGAATCAGACCGAGAATGGAAAAAAATTGTGAGAATACTTTTGGTTTAAAACAAAAGTTATTACAAAGATTTGAAGACGAGATTTGGCGGTTTGGTGATGGATTATATATATGGGGTCGAATAGAAGAGAATGGGAGGCTGGCTCGGCCAGAAATCAAAGTTAGAAAAAATCAGTTTACTTCTCTGCTGCTTACAGGTCGAGAGGAAGAAGGAGAAGGAAAATAAGAACAACTACATATTCCAGAAGTCGCTGAAACTGTCATTTAATTTCATAACCTTTTCTTTTAATTTCAAAACCTTTAGCAACGGTTCGGTGAACAATACCAGCGATAATTTTGGGTTTTAAAGCTAATACAAGGCGAGCTTGATTCATTAATCAATTCAATAACTTTTTATTCATTCAACAACTCCACTGGTCAGTTCTTCTTTGTACTACTCCTGAGGTGTGTCGTTAAATCGAGAAAAATTGTAAGCTTTTCATGTTTGATAAATCTGAATGATTTATCAATTTTCTTTTATTCTTATCTCTATGAGTGGCTAATTTTCTTTTCTAGGATGTAGGAGAAAGCTATTTTTGATGTGTATTTTTAATAGTTAATTTTTTAGACATATTTACTCTATTATTTGTGCTTTTTTATGACTAATAATTTTGTCTTCTTATAAAGCTTTATTATAATTATTCTGAATAGTCTTTAGGCTATTGATCTTTTATAAGAGAAGGAAAATTATATTTTTGGATAACAACGAAAGTTGTAATATTAAATTTAAAACGTTTTATCTTTCAAAACTTGAGAATGGGTTCAATATGGTTTTGAGTAATTTAAGAGTAGATTTATGATATTAAATTTTTAATTGTACAAACATCAAAAGTAGTGGAATCCGAAGCCCTAGATTTTTCTCTTCATGGTTGATTAATTTGTATAGTTATTTTATCTTTTTATTTATTTATTTTATTCATTAAAAATTATTATTTTTGTTATTAGAACATTAGCTAATTAAAAACTAGAAATTGCACTTTTGAAATCCCTATGGAACGATCCGTGTTTGCATACTGTCTCATCGACAGCTGTGCTCTAGCGGTATAAATTAAAATCCCATCAACCGATATGGTCATCCGATAGTGTGGGGTTTTGAATGGGCACTGCTCGCTGCTGCCATCCGGCAACAACTTTCCAGAATGTCACCCATCCCTGGATTACTCACGCCCGAGCACGCTTAACTGCAGGGTTTTTTCTAACCCCGGAGCCAATTGTGCTGAAAAAGGCCTTGGTGTTACGAAATGACAAACTATTACTTATATTTCATTCGGCGAATCCTACTTGTCGAATTGGGGTATTATAATACCACCAACTCAAATTGGGGCCATCTTCGACTCATAATATATATAGCTAGATCTCTAACGTTCCCTGCCACTCATGAGACTAGTACCTGACCCAACCTGTCTCGTTGTCAACTCTGATACCATTTGCAATGATCTGATCCTCCACCGATATTGTGTTCACTTAGCTAATGCGGTTGTAGATCTCTAACGTTCCCTGCCACTCATGAGACTAGTACCTGACCCAACCTGTCTCGTTGTCAACTCTGATACCATTTGCAATGATCTGATCCTCCACCGATATTGTGTTCACTTAGCTAATGCGGTTATCCGACAATGCATGGTTTTCAATGGGCAATTATCCAACAACTGCTTCCCATGTTGTTACGCGTCCATAGATTACTCCCGCCCAAGCATGCTTAACTGCAAAGTTTTTTCCAACTATGGAGTCAATTGTGTTGAAAAGGCCATGGTGTTAATTTGGGGTACATTACTTATATTCCATTTGGCCAACCAATGCCGAAAATCGGGTGTTACAATTGCACCCCCTTAGATTGGAGTCATCCCCGGTTCCAGAATATACAAGGCCATATCTTCAACGTTTTTTGCCACTCATAAGACCAGTACCTGAAACAATCTGTCCAGTGTACTCTCTCACCCTCGAAAAGTGACCCGTCACCTGCTTTGATACCATTTTTAATGACATGACCTTCCACCGATACTATCCCCACTTAGCCATTATGGTTATCCAGCAATATGAGGTTTTCTACGGGCACCGCCGCGGTTATCTAGCAACAGCTTCCAGGAGGTCACCCTTCCCTAGATTACTACTGCCCGAGTATGTTTAACTGCAAAGATTTTTCTAAACCTGGAGCCAATTGTGACGAAAAGTCATCGTTGTTAGTAAAGGACAAACCATTACTTATATTCCATTCGTCGAATCCTATTCGCCGAATATTGGGTGTTACAATCTCACCCCTTATATTGGAGACGTCCCCGACTCCCGAATATACAAGCCCAAACCTCTGATGTTCCCTACCATTCATGAGACCAATACATGACCCAACCTGTACATCGTACTCTCACCCTCAATAGGCGACCCGTCGTCGGCTTTGATACCATTTGTAATGACCCGACCCTTCACTGTATTGTCCTCACTTGGCCAATACGGTTATCCAGCAATGCGGGGTTTTCAAAAGATACCTCTACGGTTATCCAGCAACAGCTTCCCAGTAGGTCACCCATCCCTAGATTACTTCCGTTCGAACACGCTTAACTGCAGAGTTTTTTTATCAACTCTAAAGTCAATTATGCTGAAAAGACCTCAGTGTTAATTTAGGACATATATATCATTACTTATATTCCATTCGGTCAATCACTACCGAATATTAGACGTTACACTCTAGCCTTATAACTTCGTGCTTTACACCGGTGTTAGTATCTCTTACGAAAGAATGTTGCTTATGTGCATCAGTTAATTGAGCCGTAAGGCTCATAAACCATAAAGAAAATGGTAAATTTAATAGATCTATACACAAGCTTAAACAATATATACTCAAATAAGGATATTGTTTACTGTACTAAGAATGCTTTGAAAACAACAAAATAAGATAACTTTCACTTTCATTAAATTAGTATTTGATTATGCAATTTTATGGTACCGCTTCTATTGTACATTATAAAATAAAGGAACGATATTAGGGATACAACACCGAGTTATTACCTTTTTGGTAAGTATGAAAGAGTAGTCGGGCTTCTTTTGAACAATCAAGAGGATGATATATCATATACCATACTACGACGAACATAAAGGATGACTCGATACATTTATACACCTCATTTTAATATTATGCCGTGGTGTTAAAAAACAATTTATAATCTTACTTGTTGGTTGAGCGGGAGACCGAGTAGCTGGATTGTGATATCGAGCAATAACGTCAAGTTGATGGACAAAAGGGTGTCAATATATCCTGGCATTTTCACTTCCCCACCGAAGGCTAGCCGAACCGCTACTTAGTAGCATGTAATTGGATAGTACAAGAGAATTGGGAAAATATTAAGATGACAAATCATATAGATGACCGTTTTCTCATTGTCACGAGTAGGTTCTTTGCAACCTAAAAAGAAAGTAAAAAAGAATTTAAAATGGCGTGAAAGATGAAAACATACTAGCAAGAGTGATTACTCAAAAATATATACGTCAACACTTTTACGAAGTTAAATTGGTTACCAGGTCTAAAAGTTATAAAATAAGTGTTCGAGGGAGTAAGTATTTGGGGGGACGTGAGATCCCCACGAGTAGCGGACATTATTCTCACTAGAGGAGTTGTTGCCAACGGATAAAGCGTCGGAAAAGTCATTTCCTTATATGGATTCCCTACCAAAAAGGTCCTTGTATTGCATTCAAGACATGGAAATGACCAGGGGGACCGCTGGACGAGATGCTTTCAGAACTCTTAGACGAATTGGATTTTGAGCTTTCAATATTCTTACCAAAGCCCTGGACAAAACCATCGCTCGAGGTACATAAACTCCTTTACCTGAATATATACTCCTTTATCTTGCAAACGTTAGCTTTGACAAACGGAAGGCCATACCTCTTCTGATATTGCAACAGGAATTTGAGTCTGTTTGATCATGAGACCCTCGTATCCTGATTTATGTGAGTTAAATGTTGATTTTGACGAGTCATTCAGAGTCTCTAAACCTCCTTCCCCCATATAACATAGTAAATAGTAGTTTGGATAACGTTTTTACTCGTCGTGGTGCAACAACACTTCTTAAGAATTCTAGGTCAGCTAAAAGACGACGAAGATGAGGGTCGACGCTACTTGCAGTTCAATAGTACTTGAGGATGTGATACAAAGTTTGGAGGGGACGGAGTTTAAACAACCATAGTGAATGCAATTGTGGCATAAATACGCCCACAATTAAGGTCTCTCTTATATATCCACGACACAATGCGGTCGTGGGATGAAACCTTAAACAAATTGCGATGAAGGTCAAAGATCTGAATTATATCTTCACTTTCAAAGTCATGTTGAAAGCAACTAATATTTGAAATATGATTGCCGCCTAAAAAACAAACTACACAATAACATAATATTACCTCTGTTTCAGCAAAAGTGTTACTATCACTTTTTTATTTTGACCTATTTTTAGGTTAAAATAAAAAAATGATAATGACATTTTTACTGATACGGAAGGAGTAATATAAAACAAGTTACCAGGATGAGGTACGTATGATTGGCCATTAATAACAACATCTGACTGTGTTGCTCCATGACCAAATTAACAAGCAGTTCATGGTCATATATAAGAAAATCAACACGTGCTTATATATCGAAAGGAATTTAAATTAAAGTAAGAACAATGACTTGTAAGAGGAACGATCCAACACGTGCTTATATATCAAAAGGAATTTAAATTAAAGTAAGAACTGACTTGTAAGAGGAACGATCCAACACTTGGGCTATTTAGAGTTGATGCGCGTGCGACCAATTGCGAAGTCTGAAGCATAGATATTCCGTACGTCTGTAACTTCATGAAAACTCATCTAAGAGTTGTCCTTCAGGTCTCCACGTGCAAACAAAATTTTTTGCCGCACCGTTGGACTAACGATAAGTCGTCGAATTCCTCGTGGGAGAAGATGATAAAAATATACGCGGGATATTGTAAATGGACGCCTAATCGTGATAATGATGAACTTGTGATTGAGATGTTTCCCAATCTATAAGAATTTCACATGTATCTATGTAAATTAGCATTGGCAAGTCGCATTTTAATTGATAAAGACTCGCAACCAATTGATGGCGGGTTGATCTCAACTGAATCCGCAGTGTTAAATTATCCTTATATCACCAATATAAAGTGTTACCACGAGGCATAAGGGGAAGGATTCGGTTTGGAAACCCCTTCACGGAAGATAGTTGGATATACCATCCTCCTCTGTATATTGAGATAGATTCGCATGTGTCTAATCTTGAAATCATAAAAAAAAAGGTATATATCTATATTTATCAAGGGATCCATAAAAGTTGACTGCTATAAAAGTAATTGTATTATCAAAAGATTATTTCTGTTGTATTGCAATAAGCACGAGTTTTTAAATTGAAAGAAAAAGGTTTCTAGTTTATAGTTGTAAAATATCTTCTTTATTCAATATTATAAATACGCTAACTAGAGATATTTATAGCTCGAAAGTTTATAATGCAGAGATATCTATAGCCTGAGAGATTACAATACAATAATAGTGTTTGGGCAGAAAATTGAATCAACCCAAACAACCAGAATCATCAAG
>JAJJMC010006896.1:523685-577839 GCA_023531435.1 Papaver californicum
TCCGCACTTTGCTGCCACGTGTCAGAACAACTTTTTGCTACTCACAAATAGTAAACAAAATTAAACATATTGACTCTTGATCTAAGTCACTAATAGATGATTACAAACAACTCATGAATTTAACATTTTTCAAATACGAAGGGGCTTAGCACAAAGTTAATTCAACTACCACAAATGTTTTGGTTTGCTCGTGACGTATCAAAAATGCAATAGAAAAGAAGAATAATACTCACCTTTGCTAGAAGTACAATGTAAGATCAATGTGAAGGGTTGTAACGAGCTGCAGTAAATTCTAAAAAACAGTTCTAAGAGTCGAAAATTTCGCTCACGCTGGTAATCCTGGATACGATGATGATACTCAAGCCATAAAAGCCAAAAAAATAATGTTTCACAAAAGGAAACAAATCTACAATAACAAATAATGAAGTGTTATGTGAGAAATGACAATATTCTCTTTCAGTAGAGTATGTCAATTATACCCCACACACAACAATATTATTGAACATTTCACACGAGTTGATAAAGCTACACCTAGTGTGTGAGCTTCAAGTATTGGAGTCTAACAAAAAGGAAGTTCGCCAATTAACGATAAATGAACCATACCATGCATCAACTACTATTGTCGTCAATGGGGACGAATGGTCAGTACTAACACAAACCAGTAGGGGGTATGATCTCACATGTTTACTTCTAAACCCCAAAATAAATAAGGTTTTTTTTTATAAGTCCAAAATAAATTAGGGATTAAAAGAGACAATGTGGGTACGATAGGTAAAATCGTTGCAAATTTGGGGTAGACCCGCTAACCCGAGTTTAGATATCATAATGGTCCTCTGGCCTTAATCATCGTCCCATGTACAAACCTATTTGTTAAACCCTAAAGAAAATACTATAGAGTTTTAGAATTTCTAGTTGGATATGTAAACATAAACAAAAAATATCTCTGAATTAGGTTTTATCTTGAAATTTAAAACTCGTAAACAGGGAACATAAAACCTTGATAAGGTACGAAACAAACCCTAGAATGAATGATATGACATTGGTCATGGATTAATCAATATATTTTCCCAATTTTGAACCATAGCTTAGACAATGCAAGGAAGGTAATGATACATCCAAACATATCATTATTGTTATTCAAATGAAGTGCAGGATACTGATGCGTGTCGTAAGTGTAACAACTTAACCAATATATTTTTCACTAATTTACTAGTAGTATAGGGTAGTAAGGATCGTTCCCACAAGGAGCTGTGTAATTGATATGTTATTTAAATTAGCAAAACTATAATAAAAGCAATACTAAGAGGGGTTTGGTTTAATTAACTAAAAAGAACAATAAAAGGATAATAAGAAAGAGATGATTAGGGAGTCTTTCGTTGTTACCAAACTTTGAATGAATTAGTATACTTATCTATCTTCTGTCAGAATCATTCATCACCCATCGTAGAATAGCAGGTACACTTAGCTATCCCCAAAACTCCTTGTATCACCGGATAACAGGTACGCTTAGTCATTGGGTTTCATTTGTATGAGCCGCCAAGAAGTTCGCTCTCAAGGTGTATCTCAGTCGAACGCTTTAAGTTTTGTGAATTTAGGTTTGATCCCAACAGTTAAACTCAGTATGCTCGGTTCACTTATTGGTGTTATCTTTACATTCGATTGCTCCACAGAATCCCTCTACAAGGTCTCACGTTTTCTACTTGTATAGGAGATGATCGGCAATTACGGATCACTCAACTCTCTACTAGCATTAGAATGATTAATATAATAATTTGGTTGCGCATCCAAACAATATAGAAATCAATCTTAAAGCCTAGATGTAGTGAAAACAAAAAAAAAATGATAAAAACTCCAAATAACTTGTATAACTAATAAAGCTTCACGCTTAGAACCTTGTATTCATCCTTAATCAACAAAAGTTTTAACTACTTATATTACAAAGAAGAAGATTAAGAAGAATGGTGATTTGCCCCTAAAGGGGTAAACCCTAGGTTTTTGATGTAGAATTGTATTATCAGATATAGAGATTACTTAAAAGATATTTTGATTGAGCCTTAAATGTCTTCTTTTATAACCTTCAATGCTTGTCCCTCAAGTATCCTCTCTTTATAAAGTTCAGAATCCTTTTGGGACCGTGTTTTCCTTGTTTTAGAAGCCCAAACGCGTGCCATATACCATAGTTACGGTTGGGTTCGAGTCCAGTGAACCCAACTGCAATTATTCCTGGACACTTTTTATATTTCACCATTGTGGTCATAACTACCTCATACGATGTCCGATTGACCTCATTATTTTTGGATTGACTTTGTTTCTTCATCCTCTACAAGATGGTAATGACCAAATCTTCATATCTCTTCATCACAATTTACGGTTAGGTTTGATAGCTTAGACCCAACTGTAAATGACTCTGGAATCCTTGTTTCAACACTTCAATGTTTTCTCTTACTTTTCTTAGCTCTTTTCAACACCATTTCCATTGATTTCAGATGATTCACCTAAAGAAACAAATAAAATAGAAAACAAGAGTAATACAAAGTAATTTGCAAGAATTATAGCTAAAACAAGAATGGATTTGATACTTCCGAATTATATTTATTTATCCCATAGAAACGTGGGAAAAAAAGAACCCTTTTTTTTCCTTGATGATCTCTAAGAAAGGAAATCAACCACTATTTGACGATGAGAATATTTACTTACCTTCTCACCCGATCTACAATCAACATCACTCTCACAACAAATAGAAACATCTTCGGTCTTCAACTGTTGATGATGAAATCTTGAACTTCCTAGATTTTGACAATTATAAATCTTTTCCTCAATTTCTTGTTGTTTGAAACTTCTTCATGTATTTCTTCTTCCTCACGGATTTATTGAATGAATACAAAAAGAAATAACTAATGTTATATAAACCATCTATTATTTTATTATTATTTTTTTTATTAATATTTTTTCTATTCTCTTTTTAATTTTTTTTTATAAACTAAAAACATATAATGAAACTAATGTGGAAGTGGGAGAAGGACTTTACCACTTGATTCTTCATAACTTGTATTGTCTCGATATCATAAACTTCAATAAAAATTCACATATTTTGACTTTCTTCGCTCTTGTACTTAGTCTTCAACTTGGATATAGAATTCTTACTCCTCTTTTTGTTGCTTGCAAACCTTGAGTGTATTCAACTTTCTTCGTGATTTTGATGTCGCTCCGCTTGTTGATAATGATCTGTTTTTATTTCTTCTTTGTCTAGTGAATGATGCTAAATGTAAACTATACTACAAGATAAATTTAGCAATTCTGATGACACCCTCGTAATTGAAGATATAACACTCAAGAGATCAAAAAGTAGTGTTGAAGGGGGGCGAGGTTAGGTAGCTTATCATTCTACCCAGAATTAACGTAAGATGACACACACTCTAAAGGATAATTTTTAGACAACTACAAAGAATTGAAGGTTTGGTGCCTCACTTGATGTAACAATAGGTAGTGTCCACTAATAATTGACCAGCTTCTCTAATATTATATTCTTTCTGCACCTAATTCGCCACTAGCAGTTTAGGTCCCTTTTTATCAACTATTGCCTCTTAAAAAAAATTAAGAAACCCGAATATAGTTCTCTAATACTTCTAAGTTCAATTATTTTGGTGAACTCCGTATGTAAACTTAGCTAGAAGTATACTAAGTGACTCTAAAATCTTTAAAAAGTTGGAGGTTTTCATGAAAATATGTACAAAACTTTAAAATTTTACCTACAAAAGTGAAAACTCTAAGTAAAGACTAAACACTCTATATGTTAAATACTCCCCCACACTTAAACTTTACATTATCCTCAATGTAAATTGACTCCTGCAATGTAAAATCAAAATGGGAAATCAAGTAATGATACGAAAACTAAAAATTTTAAGCAAAAGATATAAATAAAAAACCAATGGGTTGCCTCCCATTCAACGCTTAGTTTAACGTCCTCAACATGACCTTCTTGTAATCGCCCTACACCAGCAATATTAAAATCTGGGGATCCACCCAAACCATCTGCAGTTTTAATAACAGCTTCACAAAAATGTTAGCATAAAATATAAATATTGAAACTGCTACTTTATGGAAGTTTCCTCCACACTTAGTCTTTTCTACACTTGGAAGTGTATAAAGAACATAAAACATGGGTACTTCTTTGGGTTCCTCTCGGTGAACCTGCACAATGCTAGAATCAAACACATCTAGTAGTGGATAATTATAAGCAAAATAATTTTTAAGAATTTTAGTAGCACATATACTCAACCCAAGGTGAGGTAGTTCCTTAAAAATCGGGTTAAGAATTCTCTGGGAACTATTTTGATTGGGGGAGGAGGATCAAAAGATATAAAATTATGCAAAGGGTTAGACAAACTGATGCAACGGATATAATTGAAAAAGAAGAAAAAGATAGTTTTGTTCATACCTCAAATTATTCCTAGGAATAACGACTATGAACAGAGATAATTATTTAGACCTCGGTTTCCCAACTATAAATAAAAATCAGAATTAAAATTGAACAAGTTTAAGAAAATAATTTATTAATCAAATTCAACTGAGTAGAACAATAACTTGAAGAATTAAATAGACTTTGGGAAAAACCCTAACTTGCACAACAAGAAATGATGAAAAAACCCAATAAACTGACTCAAACCCTAATTGCTATTTTTGGAAAATTTTGGTCGACCTAAAATAATGAAATTACTCATAAAATAAAGCTATTTGCAGCAAACGGCGACCAAAATGGACTCCTACGAAGAAGTTATTAATAAAACAAAAACCTAAAATAGCAAAAACGCTTGTTTGAAGCCCTAAACGATGGAATTTGACTAAAATATGAAGACCATGTGGATCTATAGATTTATAGATCAACATGTCTTGATCGTTGGCCCGTATCCAATCAAAATGGACCGCTCTTGAGCTAAATTACGACACTCGGGTTTTTAGCCTCCAAATAGGTTATAGCTTGCTCGTCTGCATCACAAACCTTTCACGGGATCCTCACCGTTCTTATGCAACTTCAATGAATTATTTACCTCATCTGTATCGTGGTCCTCTATCAAACTTTTTTAAGGCAATTCTTTATCAATGTCTACTTCAACCGAAATTTCAACATCATTATTATCCTTGGCAAGCTTAATTGGGTCTTCCACGAAATCAATCAATTTGGTTTCATTCTCAATCACCATCTCTTCAACACTCTCGTCATCGGATTCAAATTCTGCTCTAAGAAGATCTTTTTCGGTGTAAACTCTAGGGTATTATGAGTCTCCTCAAAACAAATAACCGGGTCTTCTACTTGCAAACCAACTAGCCTAAAAACATTGTAATCCAGATATTTTTTATCACAATGATATGCATTTGTGTATATTACATCGTTTAGAACAATGATTATATTGTACCAAGATTCCTCCTTTGGAATAGGTTAATGATCGTTATTATGATCCAGAGTTGGCATAACTTCATCATTGTTACATGGAATTTCGAAAGGTTGATCATATTTTTCCATTTCCTCCATAATTTGATCCATATCTCCTCTTAAGTTTTTCACACATGTTTGAAGTTCTTGGAGTGACTCATCGACCCCATGAAAGTATTGATCACTCCGTTGTATATATTGTTCCATTACCCTTTGAAGCTCGTCTATCTTGATATAGGTAGAATCTGTAAAACTAGAGGAATTATGATTAGAAGTATAACTATCCTACCATCCTTGTGATTGTTCACTTACGTACCCACCATAAGGTTGTTGGTATGTACGAGAATAACCATAAGGTTCCGTTGGATATTGATCATAGACAAAAGATTGGTTTTGATTATACCCTTGGTATGGTTGGTAGTTGTCATAAAATTGAAATTGAAAACCATATTGATTACCCTTATTATATGATTGATCTTGTGCACTGTACATGTTATTTCCGAAGGGAAACATGACAACTCACAAGAAAAATAAAATTCTACTAAAAACTAAAAATCTACTAAAACTAAAAACAAAAGTGATACTTACAACCTGTTCTCATACTTTACCTCCCGAACGAGAGTTGAACTCCTTCAACTAGTTTTTAACACCACAAAGACCTAAAAAAAACTGAAAAACACTCTAGAAAACCGTAAAAATTTCTAAACTACTAAAAAAACTAAAACAAATAACAAATCGGTTAACGACTGCTCCCCGGCAGCGGTGCCAAAATTTGATGTGTGTCGTAAGTGCAACAAATTAACCAATATATGTCCCACTAATTTACTAGTAATATAGCGGTATTAAGGATCGTTCCCACAGAGAGTTGTGTAATTGATATGTTATTTAAATTATAAAAACTATAATTAAAACAATACTAAGGGGGGTTTGGTTTAATTAACTAAAAAGAACATCAAAAGATAATAAGAAATAGATGATTAGGGAGTCTTTCGCCGTTACCAAACATTGACTGAATTAGAATACTTATCTATCTTTCGTAGAATTATTTATCACCAAACGTAGAATAACAGGTACGCTTAGTTATCCTCAAAACTTCTTGTATCACCGGATAATAGGTACGCTTAGTCACCGAATTCTAATCGTCTGAGCCGCCAAGAAGTACCCTTTCAAGGTGTAACCCAGTCGAACACTTTAAGGTTTGTGATTTAGATTTGATCCCAGTAGTTAAACTCAGTATGCTCGGTTCACTTACTGGTGTTGTCTTCACACGCGATTGCTCCACAGAATCCTTCTGCAAGGTCTCACGTTTTCTACTTGTATAGGAGATGATCGACAATTACGGATCGCTCAACTCTCTACTAGCATTAGAATGATCAATATAATAATTTGGTTGTGCACCCAAACAATATAGAAATCAATATTAAACCCTAGATTTAGTGAAAATAAACGAAAATGATAAAAAATCCAAATAAATTGTATAACTAATAAAGCTTCACGCTTAGAACCTTGAATTCATCCTTAATCAACAAAAGGTTTAGCTACTCATATTACAAAGAAGAAGATGAAGAATAATGGTGGTTTCCCCCTAAAGGGGTAAACCTTAGGTTTTTTATGTAGAATTGTAATATCAGATATACAGATTACTTAAAAGATGTCTTGTTTGAGACTTAAATGTCTTCTTTTATAGCCTTCAATGCTTGGCCCTCAAGTATTCTCTTTTTTTATAGGATTTAGAATCCTTCGGGACCGTGTTTTCCTTGTTTTAGAAGCCCAAACGCATGACAAATACCCTAGTTACGGTTGGGTCCAACCCAACCAAAATTTTGACAAGAAAATCTTGTCAAAATCACCAGATTTACGGTTGGGTTCGAGTCCAGTGAACCCAACCGTAATTATTCCTGGACACTTTTTATATTTCACCATTTTGGTCATAACTCCCTCATACGATGTCTGATTGACCTCATTATTTTTGGATTGACTTCGTTTCTTCGTCCTCTACAAGATGGCAATGACCAAATCTTCATATCTCTTCATCACAATTTACGGTTAGGTTTGTTAGACTAGACCCAACTGTAAATGACTCTGGAATCCTTGTTCCAACACTTCAATGTCTTCTCTTCCTCTTCTTAGCTCTTTTCAACACCGTTTCCATTGATTTCAGATGATTCACCTAAAGAAACAAATAAAATAGAAAACAAGAGTAATACAAAGTAATTTACAAGAATTATAGCTAAAACAATAATGAATTTGATACTATAAACATGTAAATTAAGCACTTATCAGATATTTGGAGTGACAAAGCCATAATTTTTGGTAAGGTGGAGCATTATAGAAAATTCAGCACCTTGACTAGTCTTGCTACTAGATTTGCATTTTCTACTAGTGACTTTAATTATATTTACAAAGAAAACATCTGACTGGAAAAATATAACACAAACAACTTGCAACCATGAACAAATAACAAACACCATTGACCAGTAACTTAAAAATGAACATCTCATCTAATCGTGACTCTAAACAACCAAATCACTAATTGAATTAAACAGCTGAACAAAAGTTTAAACGATTATTCATTAATAATCGAAAATATTAATAAAGCAAACACTAGATGAGTACTACTAACAGTAGCCGAGTACATAAAATGGAATAAAACCCCTAATTGAATACCCTAATTGTTTGTATTTTTAATTCTCCTCCCTTTTAATTTTTTTATTCTCCTCCCTTAATTTGACGGTCATAAATTATTTTTTCTTTCACTTGTCACAAAAAAATTAAAACTTTTAGTCTGGATTGACTTTTACTGAAAATTTGGGTGGGTTCAAGGACCCATCTACCCCACTAACAACCCCGTCACTACTTGGAGCAAGTATAAGCACTAATGTGGAAAGGTTTAAGAATGATTTTACTTTATGTTAACCTCCAAAGTAGTGGTAATCATGGTCTATAATTACAACATATGGCTGGATAAGTAAAATTGTGTGTATGATGTTACACATTGATTATATGCAACTTAAACCTTTACACGCATAATAAACTGATAAAAAATGTTTTATGACTGCAATGGAAGGTCCTTAACCACCATGGATTGGTGTAGAAGAGTTAGACTCCAAATATATAAATGTTGATCAGTTAGAAATACCATAAGTTAGTTTTAGTAACTGTTTTTTTTTACAACGTATGTCCAAGCTTATATATATTTTTTTGGTCATCTCTCATTGGTATAAATAGGTCAAACACTAGTAAGGGAAAACTTAACATAAATATATCTAAAAAGTTAGTAAGGAGAAACATAACATAAAACTAAAGAGGTTATTTTTTTGGAGAATAACAATCATTCATTCATGATGATTCAGTGGTTGCAATCATATTCCACAACCTTTTTTTATTTAAAAATTTATTTTCTCTTCATCTGTTTTTCTTTCTTTAAAGTTTTTTAGAAAAATACAATAAGGTTGCAGAATCCTTAAAAAAGTAATGTTACCATAAAGATTAATTAATTGTTGTTTTTGTTAATCTTAATGTTTCTTTCAAGCTTCTTATTTTAATAAACATTCTTACTCCAGATACCAGATTGGTTAAGATTAGTTTTATGATTTGGTAGGGGTTCCCCAGGCCCTTGCAGTAGTGCAACGCAAGGGCGACGCTTGAGAACCCTAGTAACAAGTTACTGTGATAGTGTAGATGGTGAGTTTTTGACAAGGATCAGAATTATAAAATTGCCCTTCTTCCTAGTTGCAGGAACATAGAAATATCCGCATATACTTATGCGCATACTTATGACTTCACATCAAAATACAAAATATTGTGTTCTTACTTATATTTCGCAGGCGAATTAAGGATACAACCATAGCACTAAAAGCGCTAACTTTCCTAGCGCTAACCCTAGTGCCTAAGAAGCACCAACTAGCTTTTCATAGCCTTAACTAGCACATCTTGGCCTGATGAGGCCTTAGCTAGCGCACCCCTGACTTAGCACCCTTGCCTGGCGCGTCTCTGCCTGAAGCTTCTCAAATCCGGGCAGGTCCCTAATTCGGGCAGGTACCTGATCAGGGCAGGTCCCTAAGCCTATCAATCCCCTAGCCTAGCGCGTCCCTGAGAGTACCTCCCTTGGATAGCATACCTCTATCCCAGCCTAAGCTCGAGCACGTCCCAGCTTCACCTAGCGTGTCCCTAAGCTTGATCATGCCCCCTTGCCTCCAATGCTTCCCTGCTAGCTCGAGCACACATCTCTTAGCTCCAGCACGTCCCTTGGCCGTAGTGCTTCTAGATCGAGCACGTCCCTAGCTCCTTCAGCCTGATGCGTCCCTAGCTCGAGCGCCTCTCATGTTCTAGCACGTCTCTTGGCCTAACACATTCACACTTAGGAACTTAGTCACAAGCGCATTAGCGCCGACACTCTAATGCTGACTATACTATCTAATTGGAGTGCTAACTTCAAACCTTCTTAACACTAGCTTCCTAGCCCTACCATAATTAATATTTGCTAGAAGATACGCATGTTGGCCTTACTCCTGAGAGGATATCACATTAGCCTTCTTTTTAAGAGAGTCAGCACATTACTCTTTGTGAAATATGTCTTTCTTCTCAACATTGGTCCAATATCAGATCTTATATGAATTCCAGTAGGTCTCATTGCTTAAGAAGCCCTCTACAACATTTGGCTTCAAATGCCTCTTAGACTTATACTAAGTCACTTCTAAACTAATACCTAGTTATTAAATATGCCATGTTACTTCTAAGCAAGTACATGACCATTGAACTTCCCAGACTCGACATTAGTCAGTCTGATTATCAATCCAGTGAGTCGCACAACTTGCCTCACTGACTTAGCAAGTTATTTTACTTGACTTTACTTAATCAAAACAATAATGGCTTATGACTCTACTATTTCTCATTGGGGTATTGGTCTGGCGGTCTACGACAATCGTGGGTGGTGGCACCATCCCCACGAACAAGAAGGTAACAAGTAGTTGGATGGTTACAGAGAAGTTGAGAGGATGAGGAGTAGTGGTCAAACATCTCTTCCCTATTTTTCGGGCACCACCCCACTACAATCTACATAATCATCACTTCTCCACCTCTCCCTAACTTCCACGACTTACGAGAAATCAGTGTGTCTCCTTTGAACTATAAATTGATAATTCTCATCTATTCGAAACAAGAGAAACAACAAGACAATCAGTCTATACAAAAATAATGATTCATCCCAGGTAATCCTTTCTTCTTCACACTACCCATCACACTGATATTTCTCAACCTTCTTTGCTTCCCTCCCCTAAGACCTACCTCAATCTTCTCCACCTTTGTGATTGAAGCAGGACGTGAACGACCGTTTTTTGGTTTAGGCTCGTCCTGTTAGATTTTGATCTCTCGAACCTACTTAAAAGTGTAATTTTACTGTACATTTGTTTTCACCCCAAAACAGACAGGAACTCCCTATGATAAAAATTAATTTAATATTGTGTGCGCCATGGAATTCTAAATCTGTTTTTTGTAGGATCCTCTTTGATTCTAATCATGGGTATCATCCAGTTTTGAACCTTTTGTATGCAGTTTATAATTCATTCTTATGACAATTTTGTCAAATCAAACAGTTTTGTTAAAGACAATTTTGTCTCATCATGCAGTATTACAAAACAACACACCAATGTTGTAACTAATAACTATGTCAAAGTATGATTATCATTATCCTCATCATGATCAAGTTTTTGATCCTCCGAGTCAACCGATCCAACCAAATATCCAAAAAATTAAAATTTAAATTGTTGGTCCTCCCTCTAATCTTGTCCATGATTTTAGGAATCATACGAAAATCATGCAACAAAAGAAAGTCAATAGTATCAATACCTACCTAGTTTATATTTATTCTCTTCATATATTTAAGAAACAAACTCATTATTTGAGGAGACCAGTATCTTTATTCACTATTTTAAGGAAAATTACCAAAATTTTCACCTCTATCAGAATTTCATTCACAATCCAAAATTCATATATCATTCTTTTACTTTCATGGAGTCTTCAACAAATAGTAAGATAGAGGTATCACTGAATAAATGAGGAATGCTAATATTAGATGGAACTTAACCAATCCATCTAGGGGAGCAATTGGTTCTTCTAGAACCTAACCGAAGCGGTGATATTTGGTCAAATAGCTTAATTAGCAAACTTATTACTGAGGATGAGATAAAGACATCTGAAGTGAAGGAAAAGCTAAATATTCTCTTGGAAAAATACAAAAGGAAGGAAACTAGGGTGGTCGGTAAAAATCTTTACATTTTCAAATTCAATTCACAAAAGGAAGTCACAAAGATATTAAAGAAGTCCCCATTAAATAAAAACGTCGCCTCTTAGCTTTGCAAGAATATACACCACTGAAATCCCTTATGACAAATGGAGTTATACTAAATAGGAATTGAATGTTGAATTCAAGAATTTGCACTTAAAACACCAACATGGAGCTGTTATTAATGAAGCTATTGAAGACCTGGGAAGAAAGATTTCCATAGATCTGAAGAATTGCAGACCAAGATTTGGTAATATGATAACAACGAAAATAAAAATGGATCTTAACAAACCTCTTAAAAGAGGTGAATGGTGGAACACTAATTCTGGAGAAGTTGTTTAGATTCGATATCATTGAATGAAACATCCACATAGCTTGTGTGACCAATGTTATACTATCAATCATAATAATGATGTTTGTTTAGAGGTTGCAAAGGTTTTAAAACTTATAGTAATAAAAAATGAGGAATAAGAACAACATTGTGAAGAAATAAATGAAAGCCAAGTCCCGGATGGTGATGATGTTGTTTGGCTCGAAAGAAAAACTGTTCAAGATGCTCATGAGATAACTACAGAAGAAATGGAGGTAGAAAACACTAAAAATGACAAGAGAGCTATAAACCGTCAATCTTCTAAAGATACTAATGGACCATCTATAAAAACTGTTGTTGTTGCTTCTAATGGTTACAAGATGAGGGATAATGATAACGCAAAAACTTTGAATACCTATTTAGATCATATCATGCAAGAAGTGGAGATGGAAATCGATGAGGAATGTGATACTGTCGCAAATGAGTATACCCCAATGAATCAAGAGGTCCCTGCAATCAAGGTATTTTTGAAAACTTTTGCTCATAACAACTCAGTTTCTCAATTCCGCTTTTATTTTATTTTATCAAAGTAGATTCTTTTAATTTCACTAATACTATCTTCATAATATTTTTCTTCCTTGGTATTTAAATAAATTAAATAGTTCTTTATCACAATATTATTTCTAGTATCACTGTTCTCACCTCGCTTAGTTTCAAAAATTCTGTTATAATGAAAATCATTAGCTGGAGCTGTCAAGGTTTTTTGGGTAAGGACACTAGAGACCATATAAACCAGCTGCACAATCCAGATATCATATTTCTTTCAGAAACAAAAATCAAAGATAAAAGAATAGTGAAGCTAACCAAATTTCTAAACCTATCAAATAATTGATTTATTTCCTCTATAGGTTTAGCTGGTGGCCTTATTCTTCTCTTGAAAGATGGCTTCACCCTGGATATAGTTTATACTTCAGTTAAAATGATTCATATCATTGTTACTAATGATCCGGCTAAAGGTAAATGGTTCCTCTCATGTGCGTATGGACCCCTTATAGAGTAGATTAACCAAACCAATGGGATTACATCATAAAATTGAGTAGATCTGTCTCCATCCCTTGGGTGCTCTTAGGTGATTTAAACATAACTATGGATATGCCAGATAAAATAATCCAGCTTCTTATAATACCTCTTCAAAGTTCTAGGTCTTATTAAAGATTATGATCTTACTGATATGGGTTTCAATGGTAATCCACTTACTTGGACTAGTAATAGCCATGGAACAGGTCCAATTAAATCTAAAGTTGATAGAGCCTTAAAAAATAGTGAATGGTCTATTAGTTATCCTGATGCTAGTTTGACCCACTTAACCCAAAATGGTTCAAACCATGCGTCCATTATTTTTAACATGTACATCAGGCATTCTATATCGGGCAGGAATTTGAAATTCTTTGAACATTGGCTTCAAAATGATACTTGTATGAATGAAATCATAAATGCTTGGAAAACTAACACTACAGGTTCTGCAACTTTTGTGCTATCTGATAAGCTATCCAATACTAGACATTTCTTGTCTAGATGGAGTAAAATACTTTTTGGTCACATTCAATCAAGAATCAATTCCTTGCAACAATACTTATCTCATTTACAAGCTACAGACATGCATGGAAACAATACCGCAAAAGCGATAAAAATTGAGAAGGAAATAGACAATCTAAATGAAATTCAAGCCAACTCGAATAGGCAAAAATCAAGGGACCATTTCTATAACTACATGGACAAAATTTATAAGTATTTCCATATAAAAGCAAACCAACAGAGGGTCAAAAACAGAATAAATTCCCTACAAGATCCAGAAGGCTCTTGGTGTCAGGATAGAGATGCAATTGAACAACTACTTGTCTCTCATATTCAAAAGATTAACTAAACTGCAAATCCAGTTGATAGTTACCACTTTCTCTAACACATTCCAACTTGTATTTCAGAAGCACATAATGAGAACTAATTGCCATCCCTTCTGAACAAGAAATCTACCAAGTTTTAATGGCCATGGAACCTTGGACTTTTCCAGGTCCATACGGTTTTCCACCAGGTTTTTATCAATCACAATGGCAAGGTGTGAAAGAAGATGTTTGCCAAATGATAAAACATTTTTTCACTCAGGATTCATTCTCAAGAAGCTCAACAACATAAGGGTACTCTGATTCCTAAATCCTCTACTCATAAGCCAGAAGACTTTAGATCAATAACATTATGCGACATCGTTTATAAGTTGATTTCAAAGATAATTGTTCTCCGGCTAAAGAAACACATGATTAACATAATCTCCCCAGTGTAATCATCTTATATCCTTGGTAAACTGATTTTGGAAAATATTAGTATGGTCCAAGAACTTTTTGAAGCTATAAAGAAGAAATAAGGTAAAATTGGACATCTTGCTCTGAATATGGACATGTCGAAAGCATTCGACATATTAGAATGGGGTTTCCTCATTGAAGTTCTAAGAAAATTTGGTTTTAGTCAGAAATTTGTCAGTTTATTTCCCAATGCATCAGCACAACCCAATTTGAGATTATGGTGAATGGTTTACCAACTAAAGAATTCAAACCTACAAGAGGGATTCTCCAAGGGTATCCATTATCCCCTTACTTATCTATTCTAGCCATGGAATCATTCTCAAGACTGTTAAATAATTATGAGACAACCAATCAGCTCACGAGTATGAAAATCTCAAAATCATCTCCTAAGATAAACCATTTTACATTTTGAAAACGATTGCTTGCTATTCTGTAAAGCTAACCCTTCTCAAACCAACAAGCTTGTTGAAGTGATAAAGGAATTCAATGCATGTTCGGGGTCAGTTAATCAACTTCAGCAAATCGGCAGTTTACTTCAATAAAAACATGGAACCATCAAGCTGTCAAGACATAAGTGGCATTATACAAGTTAGACAACTTCATATTGGTAAAGAAAAATACTTAGGCTTACTATTCTTTGTTGGCAGAAACCAAAAAGTGCCCTTTTCTTCTCCCATTGATAAGGTGGACACTAAGTTATCCAAGTGGAGATGCAACAATATGTCTGAGGCCTTCGGATCTGTCATGATTAGAAATGTAACCAATGTAGTTCATCTTATGATCAATTTCAAATTACCGGATTCCACCATCACCAAAATGAGTTCAGTTTAGCAAGCTTTTTGGAGAAATAAGAAGACAAATAAAGGCAAACACTTTATTGCATAGAAACATGTCAGCAAGCCGAAATAAGAGGGAGGTTTAGGTTTCAGGAATCTTCATATCTTCAACAGGGCGTTACTAGCCAAATCTGCATGGAAGTTATGTTCTGACATTACTTCTATATGTGATAAATTACTTCAAGTAAATTATTTCACAAATGGACAACTCTTCAACCTTCAAAAACATGGAAGTACCACCTGGTCTTGGAGGAGCATAAGCTCCAAATTGGATTTTATCAATAAATATAGTTGCTGGAGTATCAACAATGGTCATAAAATCTAAATATGAAAGCATAAGTGGATTCCAGATCTGTATGCACCACCAATTCCCAAAGATGGAGTTACCAATCATCAGAATTATACTCATGTTCACCAACTTTCCTACCTGATTCGGTTAGTTGGAATATCAACCTTATCTTCTCTCTTTTTGAAATTACTACAACAAGATTGATTCTCAATATTACAGCTCACCAACACTATGAAGATAAAATGACCTGGACTCTATAAAGGAATGGAAATTTCTCTTCAAAGTCGATATATAGGAAAATGTATGAAGAAATTCACTATAACAGCTCGGTGGGTCACAAAATGCAGGAAATTTTTAAACAACTATGAAAACTTCCCTTACTGCCAAAGATAAATTATTTCATATGGAAATGTGTCAAAAACATTCTGCCAACAAGAGACAAGTTAGCTTATGTGATTCAAAATCTCGATTTAAGCTGCCCAATCTGTTCACAACTTGCTGAATCTCCATAACATATCATCCTGGAGTGTTCGTTGTCTAAAGCTGTTTGGTTTATTACTTTGGGTCTGCAGATGCATAACAACATTAATATGGTGGAATGGATCTGTAGCTGGTTTGATAACTTACACTATAAGCAAATTTCAGAAGAAGAATTATGCATAATATCCATTCTGGCTTGGTACATTTAGTCTGAAAGATGTGACAAGGTATTTCAAGACAATAATTTTTCCCCACAAAAAGTAATACGGAAGTGCAAGAAGTTCATATATGAACATAAAAATAGGTCGAAGATTACAAGAAGACCCGAGACTCGACAAAATCGTGAAAACATCTATTGGATCCCTCCTCCTATGGGAACTTGCACAATTAATTTAGATGGTTCATTTCTTGATATTACTCAAAGTGGTGGCATAGGACTAATACTTCGTGATTTTGCAGGGTCACACTAGGGATCATAATGTATTCATCTAGCTGATGTAGTGGGTCCAGAGCAAGTTGGGTGCAGAGGTTTATAGGAAGCGGTGAGATATGCAAAAGACTTAGGACTGAAGAAAATACAATTTGAACTAAACTCAAAGCTTGTGGTAGATGTAGTCACCAAGGAAAACTTCAATATATACCAAAGAATTCACAATTTAGTCCTAGATATAAAAATATATTCTTAGAGAATTTACCAATTGGCAATGTAGTTATGTGCCAAAGAAAAGAAATAATGTAGCTGATATTTTATCGAAACTAGCAAGAGTTGAGAAAATGAGTGGTGTCTGGTTATCTTCCCCTCCTAGCAACATCTATAAATAATTGCAAGAGGATGCAAGTTATGTAAACACTTAATTCTTAATTCAATTCATTTTTCACTTTAAAAAAAAACTAAAGAGGTAGACAGTTACTAAGGTAGTAAAAAGCAATTTGTAAGCATGTTTGTGATTTTTCCATTACTGCATTGATTATGAATTCATTGTATTACCTCTCATCTATGGTGACAAACTGTTGAAAATTGGGCTTGGGATGGCTACCCAAGCCCATGTCCAATATTAATTACAATTGTGTTAAATTGAAATATAAGGAAAATCAAATAGACGGTCGAGATTACATCTAATATGGTAAGTTACGATCTGACAGAACTAATTAATCCATATCCAAGAGATGGAATCTAACGGTCAAGATTTAACCGTTTAAAATTGGCAACATTCTAACCGTTGCAAGTAACTGTTAAGGAACATGTGTGTACCGTTTGAAATTGGCAACAGTTTCTAACCGTTGCAAGTGACTGTTGAGAACAGTTGTGTCCATTTAAATTAGTGACAGTTTATTATAAACTATTACGAAGTGACTGTTGGGAACAATCACATCCATTTGAATTGGTGACAGTTTGTGAGAAATTGTTGTTATTGTTGGGAACAGTCACACCCTTTGAATAACAACAACTGTTACCAACCGTCACCAAAGGTGCTGGTTCAAAAACTATACAAACTCATCTTTTTGTGGAGTTTGAGACACATAAATTTTTTGAGTAAATTTCCATAGAGATTTTGAGAGTCTGTAAAAGAGAGTTTGTGCTACATTAATCTGAGTTCGTTGTTTGGCGTTCATCGAAGTGCTATTGAAGAATACCAAAGGTATTATTGAATGCTGGAGACATATGTCATATACTGTATCAACATCTAGGGCAGACATTAAATTGTTTTAAGTAAAGAGATTACTCATCCCAATAGTATTATTTGTTTAGTTTAATTATTTGTTTAAATATTTGTTTAATTATTCTTTTCTTTTTTAATTTTTTATTTTAAAAATCATCTTTACAAATTTTGTAAAAGAATATGATTTACTAATCTGATTTGGAATCGGTAATTTGGTAAATTAATAATACGATTTGTATCGTATTTGATGAATCGGTAATAAGATATCCAACACAAACCTTCTCATACATATCGAAAAAGTGTTTGTACTAATCGAAGGTTTTTTAGTCTTACGGCCGTGGGTATAAATAGTCAAAGACAAAATTCACTCAACTGTTGTAGTTTTTCCATTTGATAGATCAAAATTTCAAAGTATCTCAAAAATGAATCTACAAAAATCAAATTGATAATATCAAGTCGACCAATGAAGATGCACCAACCGTGTGTGGGCTGAGTCTATAAGGAAGAAAAGCGTAGAGAGCGTTAGAGCATAACGCGTATGATTCCCAACAGTAGAGGGGCTCGAAACGCAATCAATCCCCATTAAACAACGCAAGCAAATCCAAAAAGAAAAACAACAACTCAGTACAAAAATCTGCTTACTCCTCCTTTTCACCTTCATTTTTATTCTCTCTCCCTCTCTCATCTCTGTGTGTTGTGTTGTATCATCTTTTTTCTTTCTTTTTCTTTGTTTTTGTTTTTGTTTTTCAATCTTAGATATGGATCTACTCTTACTTTACTATTATTATCTTCACAAAACCCCAATTTCTTTCATTCTTCCTTTAAGAAAACCCTTTCCTTTCATTCTCTGATTTTTTTTTTAATTTTGACTCATTATTAATTTTGGCTCATCTTCTTTCTCCTTCAATCTATCCCCTCCCTCCCTCCCTCCGTCAAATCTTAAGTGAAGATGAAAGTACCATATTGTTCAGTATGTCAGAATCGATATAATGAAGATACTAGAGTTCCATTATTACTTCAATGTGGTCATGGATTTTGTAAAGATTGTTTATCTAAAATGTTTTCAGCTTCGCCTGATACTAATTTATCTTGTCCTCGTTGTCGTCATATCTCATGTGTTGGTAATTCTGTGAATGCTCTTCGTAAGAATTTTGCTGTTCTTGCTTTAATACATTCTTATACTTCTACTAATTCTTCAAGTAATAACAATAATAATCATAATAATAGTAATTCTTATTTTACTGATGATGATGATGATGATGAAGACGACGATGATGATAATGAAGCTGGTGGTGATAAATTTGAAGAGGAATTCGATTTCGATTTTCGTCGGCGGTGTTGTGTCAATTCTAATTCTAGTAGTAGTAATAATAGTGATAGTCTAAATCCGAATTCTTTAGGTAGAAATCGGGGTAGTGGTAATAATAATAGTAGTAATAGTAGTATTCGAGGTGGTGGTGGTTCATTAATCGATCTTTCGTCGCATCATAATTTGAAATTTGTTAAAAGACTTGGTGATGAAATTAGGGTTGGAATTGAGACATGGGGTGGTGTTCTAGCTGGTACTTCTTCCTCAAATGGTGGGAAATGTAAACATCAAGTTGCTGTGAAAAAAGTTATTCTCGAGGATGAGACTGATTTAGTTTGGGTACAAAATCAATTAGAGAATCTTCGTCGATCTTCAATGTGGTGCAGAAATGTTTGTACTTTTCATGGTGCTACTAAGGTAGATGGTAGACTATGTCTTGTTATGGATAGGTATTCTGGTTCTGTTCTTTCTGAAATGAGGCATAATGAAGGGCGTCTTACTTTAGAGCAAATATTGAGGTTCTTTTCTTATACTTAATCTCCCCTTTTCAATTTTCATTCATTCACCTTTGTTTGATTTTGTTTTAACCCAGTGCATACGTATATGAGCTCAAATTCATTTCTTTCCCCAAAAAAGATTAATCTTTTATTGATCTAGATGTTTGATTCATTGATTGTTACAATTCTATCACCTAGATCGTTAATCAGACATAGTAGCAACTTTATGTGACTATTAGAAGTGATTGCAACTTGTTCAATCAAATGAACTTTTAGACTGCTGAATTCTTAGTTGCTATTGCTAGGTAGTGTTTACTGAGTTGTAATTCTTCATCTTCTCACTTTGCGAACTATTTAATTTGACAACCTTAACCTGTTTGCTACGTAAACGACCATACCTAGGTCAAAAGGGTTAATATCTACTGGGGTTATTGGAAACATCTTGGGATCTTGGAAGCAAGTTTGTCTCCTAGGCACCCTTGGGAGCAGAACACCAAGTATTTACTCTTGCTTAAGTGATCTGAACTTCCAGAAACTTGAGATTATCCCGTTTAGCTTCTATACGCTGGCCTAAATTTTCCCTTGTAATACAGTTGAAAGTTCTCGACTAAATGTGTAAACTGAGAATGGTTTAAAGATTAGTCTAGTTTCTACTCATTGGGATTTGCATCATCGATGATTAACAAGAGTTGTCTGGCTATACTTTTATTCTATTGGTAAATTAAAATGACTGCTGAGAAGAGAAGTTAGAGAAGGCATAGTATAAACAGAAGTAGTTTTCTTCACGGGGAACCACCCCAGTTGTTTGGCTGATGTTTTTTGGTGTTATTAAGGACTTTATTTTTCATCAGAAATAACTTCCCCTTTTATGATCTGTGAATAAGATAAACCTAAAAGATTTAACGGAAGTTAGGAACTGAGATCTCAATTACAGAGATAACTCACAAATTTTTGGAGGTGATGTTTCTGGGGATTGTAGAAGGGTGAATTATTATGACTTCCTGAATTGGTTGGAGTGCTGATAATAGGTGAGACTCTTGCAAAATGTAATGTGCACAGAGATAAATTTTGTATGTTTACCCTGATCGCAGATATGGAGCTGACATTGCGCGTGGAGTGGCTGAGCTCCATGCAGCCGGTGTTGTCTGTATGAACCTTAAGCCATCCAATCTGCTTTTAGATGTCAATGGCCGGGCAGTGGTTTCTGATTATGGTCTTCCAGCAATTTTAAAGAAACCTTGCCGAAAAGCTAGATTAGTTCCGGAGGATGATTCTTCAAAAACACATTCATGTATGGACTGTACCATGCTTAATCCACATTATGCTGCTCCCGAGGCATGGGAACCGGTGAAGAAGGCATTATTTTGGGATGACGCTATTGGCATATCTACAGAGTCTGATGCCTGGAGCTTTGGGTGTACCTTGGTGGAGATGTGCACTGGTTCCGTCCCGTATGTGTGCTACGTTTTCCTTGCATTGTAGGTTGGCATTACAAATAACCTAGTAAAAGCAACTTCTACTCTTGCAGGTGGTCTGGTTTAAGTTCAGAGGAAATATATCGAGCTGTTGTCAAAGCTAAGAGGCTGCCTCCACAGTATGCTAGCGTAGTGGGCGTTGGGATACCTACGGAGTTGTGGAAGATGATTGGTGACTGCTTGCAATATAAGGCATCAAAAAGGCCAACTTTCCATGCAATGCTTACAATTTTTCTCCGGCACTTGCAAGAGATACCTCGCAGCACCCCTGCAAGCCCTGATAAGTATGATTATCTTTTAGTTTTCACTTCAAAAATTGGTCTGATGTCGGTTTTTGATAGGGGAGTTGTCAATGGATACATTGTTTGATTTGTTGTCATCATTAGCGTTTAGTTTGTGAAGATAAACTTCTCGAAATCTAGGAGACAGAAGTAAAATCAGAAAGCTAAATTCTGCAATAGAGAAGATTGAAATAAGAAGCTATTGTATATGTGGGCACATTAGTACAAACTCATTATACTTATCTGATCAGGCTGCAAGCACTTCATGTGTTAATAAATCCTCACCCTTAATGAACCTGAAAGAGGAAGTACCTGAAGAATGAAGTAAATCACACTAATCTTAGGAATGGAGGCATGACAGGTTTTCCTGTCTAGCCTGGTATTATTTCTTAGTGTTTTCGCAAATGTATGAGCCGGACATGTGTTATTTGTGACTTGCAGTCACTTCGGCAAAGGTCCTGGAGTGAATGCAGCGGAACCATCCCCAACATCTGTCTTTGAGATAGTCCAAGACAATCCAAGCCTTTTACATCAATTTGTGTCCGAGGGGAACTTGGAATCTGTTAGGTGATTCCACTAACAACTCCACTTTCTTGGAAGTTTATTAAAAATTTATAACTCCTTATCTGATATTCATTATCTCTCCCTTTGGCATGTTAAGAAATCTGCTTTCAAAGGCTGCATCTGGGAAAACTGGTAGTTCAATTGGTTCTCTCTTAGAAGCGCAGAATGCTGATGGCCAAACTGCTCTCCACTTGGCTTGCAGACGGGGCAGTGTTGAGCTTGTTGAGGCTATTCTAGAATATGAGGAAGCGGATGTGGATGTCCTTGACAAAGATGGAGACCCTCCAATTGTGTTTGCTTTAGCAGCTGGATCTCCAGAATGTGTCCGCACTCTCATAAGAAGAGCCGCTAACGTCAGTTCTATGTTGAGGGAAGGTTTCGGTCCAACAGTTGCTCATGTCTGTGCTTACCATGGCCAACCGGATTGCATGCAAGTAAGTCTTTGTCAAGCAACTTAAAACTTAGTTGTATTCAAGTTATTTTTGACTTTAGCCTGAGATCTGCTTATAATGATCACAGGAGTTACTACTAGCAGGGGCTGATCCCAATGCTATGGATGATGAAGGTGAAACTCTGCTGCATAAAGCCGTTATCAAGAAATACACAGCTTGTGCAGTGGTCATTCTGGAAAATGGAGGCTGCAGATCAATGGGGATTATGAATAGCAAGCACTTGACGTAAGCATGCCTTTTGCTTTGGTTTAATGAGTGTGTTTTTTTGTTTTCCAGATTATTTTAGCCGTTGCACTTTGTAAGACTTGAGAGATCGAGCTATTTGCTCCTGTAGATGGCATCTGTCCAATCACGTATCACTCACGGCACACATGCAAAATCCTTGATTTAATGCCGAGACCTTGAGAAAGACTGACCTTGAGCATCAACATTCATAGATGGTTGATATATGTGATAACTATCTGGAGTTTGTTGGTTTAGACGTGCATCAAACTTTGGGCGTAATACTTGAGCAGTTGTTTATTTTCAGGTCATCAGATATATATTTGTCTTTGTTTATTAGCTAACAGTTATGTGTTTGTTTAGGATAGCTTAGTCACCATCTACACTGTTGAGGATCAATACTAAGTTAATGAATCATCTCTGTCTTTAATTAGTGTGTAAGGAAGTTTAGTTGCCATTTATGCTTCTGAGGTTCTTCATCAAGTTAATGATCCATCCGTCATTAATTTACCAAGGAATTTGTTTATCAAGCAAATCGAGAACCTACTTCTAATGTGCAGAGGAACCAAGAGATTGTGACTGCAAAATGTTCAATGTAATATTTTGAGTCTCTATTATCATCCTAAATTTTGCTCCACCCTTTTGATGATGCAGGCCTTTGCATATGTGCATAGCAACATGGAATGTTGCAATTGTGAAAAGGTGGGTTGAGATTGCTTCCCAAGAGGTGATCGCTGATGCAATTGATATACCAAGTGAAGTTGGAACTGCTTTATGTATGGCAGCTTCTTTAAAGAAAGATCACGAAACTGGTAATAGTAGATTTTCACATATTATTTTCAACTCTTGAGTTGCTGTCTCTGACCAAAGCAGATGAACAATGATACTTAGCATTCTTTCGTCACAGAGTATTGTATTGTTCAAAGTAGTTTTCAAAAAAAATCACTACTTAATATTGCGTGGGAATTGCCAATCCATTTCTTGGTATATAGTGCCACTAGGTGACAGCTATGTAAGTAGGAAAGGGGCATGCGTTTTGGTGATGAAAAATAAAAGGGAAGGAGCTGCCAATAAGGAAGTCAATCCTTGAACCCCAATCAATGCCTCACATATGTAGTGGTCTATGATCCCTAGTTAATGCAAGGACACATGACCTTATTGATTCAACGTTTACCCTTAAGATGGAACACCCAGTGTCAATATGACAAGGAAATTACAATACTGCTGAAGCATCTGGTGTAGTTGGTTTATGAAATTAGTATATGATAACAAGGTGTATGACATGTTATAGCGTGTGTAATTGATGTAGGAGATGGTGCATTTATTCATAATACTATTGCTTGAAGATCAGTCGTTTTTTCTTCCTGTATCCTTTTGGGTATGCGTGGTCATATATAGATACGAATCACTAAAGACTGGTTATGAGTCCATTATTTAGGAAAAGCTGTAAAAAACTTCTCTTTAAAATTCCCAACTCTTCTCTCCTTTTCTCATTTTTCGTTCTGTCACCGATTCTGCTGGTTAATTTTTTTAGAAGGGAGAGAGTTGGTTAGAATATTGCTTGCTGCTGGAGCGGATCCAACTGCTCAAGATCCACAGCATCGGCGAACTGCTCTGCATACGGCAGCTATGGCCAATGATGTGGAATTGGTGAAGGTACAACCACAGAAAATCTTTTTTAATCCGTCCCTTTCTATAATGTTGCATATATTGAGTTTTCTTGTATTGAAGTTTGGTTAAGTCTTTCTTGGCCACTTTCTTTCAGGTTCCAGGTTGTTAGATATAAATGTTTTTGCTTTCTCTGTGTAGATATGTCTTGATGCTGGTGTTGATGTGAACATTCAGAACGTACACAGTACTATACCTCTTCACGTTGCATTAGCCAGAGGTGCAAAACTTTGTGTCGGATTGCTTTTATCGGCTGGTGCAAACTGCAATTTGCAGGTTAATTCTTTTTTGCTTTAACTAAGTTGTGATTGGACTTAACTAATTTATATTTGTTAGAAAAAAAAACTATAAGTAGTTTGCACTAGCCTTTATAAGATGGCTGTGTTGCTTTGGTGCTTAGATAAGCATTTGTTTCTATGCTACAACTTCACTTTATCTAATTTTACTACCCTAATTATGTTCTTCATAGTTTATTACAAGCTGAAACATGGTCGATATTTATCTTGCTGTTTAGTATTTGGTTTACAGTGTTTAGTCCTGGAATTTATGAAAGTATGTGTTCATGTTGTGAGCTACGAACTATGTGTTCTGTTTCTTTAAAGTAATCCTTCCATTGTGTACGTCTTTTCTCTTTTAGTTAAAGGTACAGTACAATTATTGCTAGTTGGGTTAATTCAGGTGTAGTGTTTGATTAACATTAGTACTCCTTCCATTTATTGTGCATGTCTTAGCTCTTTTAGTTAAAGATACAATTGTTGCCAGTTGAGTTAATTCAGTTGTAGTATATAGCTAACATGTGCAAATATGTTGTGTAAGTGACAATGTTTAGGGGCACTTTAAGTGGGTTCCCTTTTACTTTTTTTTCCGCAGAAGTAATACTTTTGCTTATAATGATCAGGATGATGAAGGTGACACTGCATTTCATATAGCTGCTGATTCAGCAAAGATGATACGTGAAAATCTTGAATGGATTGCTGTGATGCTGCAGTATCCTAGTGCTGCTATTGATGTCAGAAATCACAGGCAAGTGCTGCCAAAGCACCCTTGTACTATTTGACTTGATATTGTTTCAAGAAGAGCTTGATTTGTGATAAGTGTTTCCAACATCATTATAAGTTCTAATTATTAGGTCGGTTACATAATGGGCTAATTTAAATTATTTAATATTGTGTTGGAGGACAGTGGTAAGACACTTCGTGATTTTTTGGAAGCCCTGCCTCGTGATTGGATATCAGAAGATCTAATGGAAGCACTCATAAATAATGGAATTCATCTGTCTCCTACCATGTGAGAGAAATTACTGCCTGTTGTGTTGCTCTCATTGATTGATTCCTGAAAATTGTAGTGATATCCTTATTATACTTGTAATTATAAGATACGACTTATTCTTTGGCTATGTTTATCTTTGATTTGCAAACTAATTAGGCTTTTGTTTTCGGTTGTCACTAGTTTCGAAGTTGGGGATTGGGTAAAATTTAAAAGAAGTGTGAAGATTCCTACTTATGGGTGGCAAGGTGCAAAGCATAAGAGTGTTGGTTTCGTTCAGAATGTGCAGGATAAGGATAATTTGATTGTATCTTTTTGCTCTGGAGAAGCTCGTGTTCTAGCAAGTGATGTCATAAAAGTCATCCCATTAGACCGGGGACAACATGTGCAACTGAAACCAGATGTTAAAGAGCCAAGGTATGTTGTTGATCCGTTATCAAGATAGTTGTTTGACACTGACTGGTCTTGGTAATGTTGTGTTTCAAACAGTTTATTTTCTTGCAACTTAGACCATTCTATTGAGTGTCTCATGTTTAGATTAATATTTACATAATGAAAATTTATATATGAGATGCGAAGTGTGAAAGTTTATGATGTTCTTTTATCAGGTATGGATGGCGTGGTCAATCACGTGATAGCATTGGTACTGTCTTATGCGTTGATGATGATGGGATTTTGCGTGTTGGCTTTCCTGGTGCATCCCGGGGCTGGAAAGCTGATCCTGCAGAAATGGAAAGGGTTGAAGAATACAAAGTTGGTGACTGGGTTCGGATTCGTCCCTCTCTCACAACTGCAAAGCATGGATTGGGAACTGTAACACCTGGAAGCATTGGGATAGTGTACTGTATCAGACCAGACAACAGTCTACTATTGGAACTAAGTTACTTGCCAAATCCATGGCACTGTGAACCAGAGGAGGTTGAGTCTGTTATTCCATTCAGGGTAAGCATCGTGAACTATTTAATCCTTCAGCGTATATTTCCATCTTTTTAGTTCTTTGCTGAATCCATGAACTGACCAGATTGGCGATCAAGTATGTGTGAAGCGATCTGTTGCTGAGCCCAGATATGCTTGGGGTGGTGAGACTCATCATAGTGTTGGAAGAATAAGTGAGATTGGAACTGATGGTCTACTGATAATTGAAATACCTAATCGGCCCGTTCCATGGCAAGCTGATCCTTCCGACATGGAAAAAGTGGAGGATTTCGAGGTGAGAATTTATCTAAAAAAAGCTAGAGTGATATCGTCTTTAGATTATGTTTCTATTCTATAATTCATCTGTTTTCCCCTTCCTCTTGTCTGTATACTCGAGCAGGTTGGAGACTGGGTACGAGTGAAAACTTCGGTATCCTCACCGAAGTATGGTTGGGAAGATGTTACGCGGAACAGTATCGGGATAATTCATAGCCTAGAAGAGGATGGTGACATGGGCGTTGCTTTCTGCTTCAGGAGCAAACCTTTTTCATGTTCAGTGACAGACATGGAGAAGGTACCACCTTTTGATGTGGGACAAGAAATACATGTGATGTCATCTGTTGCTCAGCCACGGCTTGGATGGTCAAATGAAACTGCTGCCACCATTGGGAAGATTGCAAGGATAGATATGGATGGAAAACTAAATGTTAGTATGCCTTGGGTCATTTCTCTCTATTTTAATAATAATATATAAGAACTGGGTCAAATAGTATAAGCATTTCCTTGATCTGTTGCAGGTGAGAGTGACTGGCAGAGCGGACCTGTGGAAGGTTGCTCCTGGAGATGCAGAACGGCTCTCAGGTTTTGATGTTGGTGACTGGGTTCGTTTGAAGCCAAGTATGGGGACTAGAGGGAATTATGACTGGAACAACATCGGCAAAGAAAATTTAGCGGTGGTTCACAGTGTACAAGATACTGGATATTTAGAACTGGCTTGTTGTTTTCGTAAAGGGAGGTGGATGACGCACTACACAGACGTGGAAAAGGTTGTTCCCTTGAAAATTGGCCAGCATGTTCGTTTTAGAACTGGACTAACTGAACCGCGGTGGGGATGGAGAGGTGCAAATATTGCTTCAAGAGGTATTATTACTGGGGTGCACGCTGATGGAGAAGTACGGGTTGTATTCTTTGGCTTGTCAGGTTTGTGGAAAGGAGATCCTGCTGATCTTCAGATAGAGGAGATATTTGAAGTGGGAGAATGGGTTAGAATAAGAGATGAATCAAGTGGATGGAAATCCTTAACGGCCGGGAGTATCGGGATTGTACAAGGAATAGGGTATGAAGGAGATGAATGGGACGGAACTGTCCAGGTTGGTTTTTGTGGAGAGCAGGAAAGGTGGGTAGGGCCATCTTCCGAGCTTGAAAGAGTGGAGAGTCTTGTTATTGGCCAACGAGTAAAAGTAAGAAATTCAGTGAAGCAACCAAGGTTTGGGTGGTCAGGTCATAACCACACCAGCATTGGGACGATATCATCAATAGATGCAGATGGGAAGCTAAGAATTTATACGCCTGTTAAAACAAAAGCATGGATGCTTGACCCAGCAGAGGTAGAAATTGTAGAAGAAGAGGAGCTTCGGATAGGAGACTGGGTAAAGGTGAAGCCATCTGTTGTAACACCATCACATCAGTGGGGCGAAGTGAGCCATGAGAGTATAGGTGTTGTTCACAGAATAGAAGAGCGAGAATTGTGGGTTGCATTCTGTTTCATGGATAGGCTGTGGGTATGCAAAGTAAATGAAATGGAGAGGGTTAGACCATTCATGGCTGGTGATAAGGTGAAGATTAGAGGAGGATTGGTGACTCCTAGGTGGGGATGGGGTATGGAAACTCATGCTAGCAAGGGAGAGGTTGCTGGTGTAGACGCAAATGGGAAACTTAGAATCAGGTTTCAGTGGAGAGAAGGGAAATCATGGATCGGAGATCCTGCTGATATTGTCCTTGACGAGTAAACCTGATTTCTCATGTTACTTCCACTTCTTTGGTTTCACAAAATATGGTGTTCCGCATTTGATGAAGGGGTAGTGTCTGACTTTCTACTGCTGTAAAAGGGGTGCGATTGTTGTTCACGGCAGCACAGGCAGAGCATCCTCTTTATCCTTGGTGGACAAAGATAGGGCACTACCAGCCACACTGTACCATGTTCATGCCTCTGAACGTAGTAATCAACCTGACATTGAAGAAAGTAAGCTGGGAGGGACATCATCTGTATTTGTATCATATAAATATATAGTAGCCAGATGAGCTTGGGTTTTTCTTTCCTTTTTTTTTTTTTTAGTTTGTACAAATTAAACTATATATGTTAATCGCGAGTTACCCTTTATGGCAACTTTTTTTTCGGAGCCATCATACAAAACCTAATTAATCTTTGGCAAGTTTCAGATTCCCTTTCACCAGAATCAGTATTTGTACACTAGTCGCTGTTACTGAGTACTGTCTACGAAGACATAGTGGTTGCAGATTTATTACAGTGTTCTCTCAACTCGTAAAATGTCAAATTCACCACTGCAGTAGATATTTTAACCAATTCATGGATCCACCCAACTTTAAATTGTCATTCACGTCTTTAATTTGGTGAAACTACATGACATAAAATATCTTCCAGATGAATGATTCACGAGGTTGAAAAGTGTGAACTGAAACTATATCTGCTTCCAAAAATTACACAAGAGCAAAAGAAGGAGATTCCGATCACTTGTGCTCTGGGGAAGGTTCCAAGGTGGTTGGTTGGCCATCCTCCCCGCCTGAGTTCATTATCTCCTCCTTTGAATACCATACAGCAAAGCCGTTTTCCAGTGCATCTTTCATCCAAGAATGGCGACAGAGCTCCGCTGCTTCAGGAATCGATAGCCATCTCCTCTCACGGGTACTCTGTTCCGGCCATGAGTCAAGCTCCTCCTTCACCAGCAAGGCAAACATGGCAGCTTTACATAAACCCTCTGGGTTGAACTTGTCTTCATGGGTTTTGCTCTTGAAGTTGTAATGTCCCAAGAATTTCTGAAATTTTAGCAAGACAACTGTTACTTCTGTAGTTTGTCAGACCTGTTTTCTATGGATCTCGGGCACATATAAATGAAGTTGGTACAGAGAATGGCAATACTGGTAACTGTATCAAAAAAACTAGCATGGATTATTGTATAGATTTTTGTAAAGAACAGAGCACATCTGTTACCATCAGAACTCCTCGAACTCCAGCTTCTTCTAAGGCCTCCCGCACTGCTGCCTCCTCTACTGTTTCATCATTCTCCCAGCCTCCCTAAAACAAGAAGACATTTAGTAAATAAAAAGACAAAATGGGTTATTCACCAAAGTTATCTTGGAGGGTAATGACAAGAACCAAGTGCATATCAAAATAAAACATCACGAGTTTTCTGTTTAATGAGTGCGAGTAAGAAAGGTAATAAGGTATGTTAAGTGAGATGAACACCACTGTATTCTATAATCTGGTTCTCAGTACAACTATACAATTTTAAGTCTGCACATCTTTTTGAAGAATATATAGTTCCTAGTAGCGTATTCTGTAATACTATATAACAAGCGGGTAGCGGGTTTTCGGTTCAAACCAACACCTTCGGTCAATTATCCAACTGATAAAATAGTTGCAGGAGATTCACAGAGAACAAACAAACTGCGGAAGTCCAAATATAATAATAAGCATGGAGGGAGGTATTTCTCATTTCAGCAAACTTTAAAAGTCATAAAGGCTAATATCTTCTGCAATTCCCCAAGAAACTTGAATAAGAGCATCATGAATTCAAATAATGTAACCTCTATTTACTTGATGTAAAACACTACATGATGCGGAAGTAATAGTGATTGAAAGACAACAAATAGATCTGTATAACATTAAAGGAAATAATACCTTTGGAAACAAAAGACCTGGTCCACTTGGTGAGTTGATCATAAGCACCTCCACAGTCTTCTCAGATGTGTCATTACTACTCTCATCTAAGTGTTTACATCTAAAAGGAATACACCTGTGGCAAAACATCCTACTACATTAAAAATGGAACATCACGTAGAACATAAGCTGGATCAATTAAAATCTATCTGTGCCTTCAACGAAAGGGGCTTCTCGAAAGATGTAATGATTCAATATGATTTTGATTTAGATGACTAAATGCTACAATGGGGTTTAAAACCCCACCTTCAATACTATTTATGAACACATGTCTATAAAATCAAACAAACCAATAAGAAACGAAAAGAAAAGAAAAGAAAAGAAAAGAAAAGAAAAGAAACAAAACAATATTGAAAAACTATTGAGCATTACAATTTACCGGCTTATGAGAATCTACATCAGATAGAGACGCAAACGTAGCAACATGACATTCTTCAAATTGTTCTCCAAGTGCATTGTACACAGATTTCACTCAGAGAAATGTTTCCTTAATCAAGCTAGCCATAACTGGTGTCTTGATTAATCCTTTTCCCGTGAACAAACATCACAAAGTTGAATGCCTTTCGAAAAAACCCCGACCGACAACCATAACAACACATTCTTCCCAAAGGTTCACAACAGAATTCCTAATCCCCAAAACTTGAGGACCATAATTTTAAAAAGCTTCAAGCAAATTTTAAATATCCTCAATTATCTTCCTATAGTTTCACTTATTTTACCAATTGGCTTAACAATCATTTTGACATGCCTCCTAAATTCCAGCCTACAAGTAGCAATTTCTTATCTGTAACTACATCACTATAACCTATCTATTGAACCTTGCTAGGGTGCCACGAATTTGGTGCGTGCAGCTCATGTGGATGCACTATTCACCATTTGATGGGCAACTCATTGGGGCGTGAATGCCTGTCATCTATGGTGAATAACGCACCACAGACACCAAATAAACGAGCATTCTATCATCTCTGTATCTAATTCATAATCTCAATATTATTCTTTTTCTTCCTTAACTACACAATCCCAAGAAATAAAACGAATTCTGATACCACTTTCTAAAAAATATCATCAACCCTAGAGAAAAAAAACTCCCCATTCCCCAATGTTGAATGCATAGACATTGCTAATAATATTCACATTCTCTTTCTATTGTTCAAAGAGAGATCCCTTTATACATTTCTAATAAAAAATTAAGCAAATTCACAATAAATACAATCAAATGATAAAAAGAGAGAGAAAGAGAGATTACCCAGCGACAAGGCGATAACCAGCCTCGTAACGCTGTTGAAGTCGACCAGTACGAGCTACCAAATCACACATACTCTACTTAATTCCTTACTGCTATAATAATAATAATACAATGATGCTGATGGTAGTTACCATTTCTACAATAAAACATATTGTTTGTTCATTTAAATTTTTTTATATTACGATTATTGATTTAAGATTTTCCTATCTCTTTCTTTATAATAAAAATGCTATCAACCCCATCAACCCAGAAGTTTCATTACCCACAACAAAGAAACTTCGCCTTTGAGAGTTGCAGAAAGAGATTTCTTTGAGACAGAGGAAGAAGAAAGAGAGAGCAGAGCGTATGGGATGGATCTTGAGAAGATGTATCACAGAGATTCAGAATCACCAGTCACTTCGGAAGGTTGTTGGTTTGTGACGATACCTCTTTTTTCTCTTCTTCGAATTTTTCACCTTTCTATTATATAAAACGGGTCATTTTTTACCCGGATTCATTATTGCAGGTGATAAATATCAGAGAGTAAGTGGACATTACTACCTATCGTACTGCCTGGATCTTATCTTAAACATATTAATCAGACAGTTAGATGATAGATTTTGTACACCCACTATACCTAGCTGAGTTTAGGTTTGGAGGATATTGCACAGTGACCCAATTGCAATTGATGTTCAGGCCCATTTATACGGTCATCAAAGACCCATTGGAAATTATAAGGCCGATTTCTACGGGCATTGGTAAATTGTTGCCAATTTGCGTAGCTGTATTGGGCAAATGTGCTCGTCCACTTTGAAAATAGGCATTTGGCGAATGGGTCTTTGTCGAGCGGTCGAGATTGAGCCGAGCGGATGAGTTTATGCTGCTAACAACCTAGGTTATGTTGCTCGGCTCGGTCTATACCCCTAACGGCTATATCCCCTACCATATATGTACTCCATTTCACCATCGATTAATTCATACCTTTCTTACATAAATTTTATAATTATCTATCTATTTTTAAAATAAACTGGATTTATGCCCATGATATGTATGGGGTCATCTTTTATCTTTTTAGATAGAATAGTTTTGGGTTTCCCTGCTTGACAATGATGACATGTTGTCGTTGGACCCCCGATATTATGCTTTATCAAGTCCATCACTGGCACAATTAAGAAGTTTACCACGGTCGTAAGTATGAAAAACAAATTATATATTTAGTTTTGAATAACTATCATCAAAATAAACTAATTTGTACATGAGAATTCTTCGTCCAAATCAGAATTCCATCTTCAGCTTGTTTCATATCATCGTCTTTTTAGTTTAATGATAATATAATAATACAAATTAGTATTATAAATAAATGACAAAGAACCATCACCATATTTTTTTTATTACATATGCTGAGAAACTCTTATCATTTAGTATGTAATTGTAAATATTTTTTTTTATTTGCATCCTAAGTTATGATTTCTGGTGAAGCTTAAGCCGATATAAATAGGGAAATCTTAGTTTGGGCCTATTTTATGTGGTCCCAAATTAATTTGATCCACCAAAAAATTAGGGAGTTTAGTTTTATCCTTATTTATTTAAAAATATTAAAATAACTAAATTACTTTTTCTCTCTCTTTTTAAAATTAGGAAAAACAACTTAAAAATTAAATAACTCTCGAACCGTAAGTCGAAAATTAACAAATCTTATATATTTGGAAAGGTCTCGACGAGATATACAAAACAAATACCCATTTCACTATTTTTCGAAACTTTAATCTTCACGGTATCGGTAATGTTAATTCATACTAAAAAATGAACACTATTTTAGGGTTCATTTTGTAAAATGAATTCTTAATCGTAGTTCATTATAGTTGTTCATTTTGTAGAATGAACTCGTAATGGTAGTTCATTCTAGCAGTTAATTTTGTAGAATGAACTCAAAATGCTAGTTTGATGCGTGTCGTAAATGCAACAAATTAATCAATATATTTCCCACTAATTAACTAGTAATATAGCGGTAGTAAAGATCGTTCCCACAGAGACTGTGTAATTGATGGATTATTTAGACTAGCAAAACTATAATAAATACTGAAAAAGGATTGGTTGTTTAAAACAAATGAAATGAATAATAAAAAGATAATAAGAAGAAAAGATGATTAGAGAATCATTCACCTTTACCAAACGTTGACTGAATTAGTATACTCATATATCTTTCGTCAGTATCAATTATCACCAACCGTAGAATAGCAATAAGCTCTGTTATCCCCAAAACTCCTTGTGTCACTGGATACGGAAGTGCTCGACTACCAGATTCTATCCATCTGAGCCACCAAGAATAAGCTCTCAAGGTGTAACCTAATCGAATGCATTAGGTTTATGAATTTAGGTTGATCCTAGCATCAAACACATAAGCTCGGTCTTCTTACTAGTGTTGTCTTCACACACAATTGCTTTACAGAATCCCTCTGCAAGGTCTCGCGATTTCTACTTGTGTAAATCGTTGTTCGACTATTACATGTATCTCACAACTCTATTGGAGATAGGATAATCAAGAGATTAATTTAGCACGCGTTCCAAACAATCTAAGAATTACCCATAAAATATTAGATAGTAAAAACAATCGATAAATAATTAAAACTCCAAATAAATTAATTAACTAATAAAGTTTCACGCCCAGAACTTAGAAATTATCCGTAATCGAATAGAAATTAGCTACACTATAATCACATGAAAGCCATGGAAACCAGTTGCTAAGAAGAAAGTAGAATCATATACACTGTCCGAGATCGTGAAGGGTGCTTGGTAATACTCCATTACCTAAAAGCCGACGAATACAAAAGCCATAAAAACCGTTGTTACTAAAGCATATACAACACGCCGCTCTAGTATTAACCACTTGACTAGACCATAGCCTTCCCGAATCAGCTCCCCGATAGATGCCTTTGACGTAGAACCTGGGATAAATCTTTGATGCATGAGTTCATGTTTCCACAAATATAGATTAATAACAAGAAAACAAAAACTCAAACCCAACAGTTTTCCGGCCCAGCTTGTGTAGTGATGTTGGCAGAATTAAACTCAGGCCCACTGCTATTGTTGTGTGCTGCTGCTAGCTTGTTGGGATCGTAGAGAGGAAACTCTCCTTGCTGCTGGTGGAGTGGAGGCGGAGATGAAAACTAATGGTGAGTGGAGGTAGGTGGTAGGAGCTGCTAGGGTTGGAGAGGAGCATAAGCTCCTCTCTCTGTTGGAGGTGGAACAGGGCGTGAGAGAGATAGTATGAAGAGTATTCACGACCCTATTTATAGAGAGTAACCACCGCCTCCTTTAGAGTTTTAAACTAGATAAAACTTTTGATAACCCACCGACCAACTGAATTCTAGCTCAAGTTATCGAGTTTGATAACAACTCAGATTCCTAACCGCCTCTTCTTAGAGCTTAAGTAGAACTCTCGATATTGCCTTTTTATCTATCTCAAACTCTATTTCCCTTGTTATTCACCATATTCTAACGAACAACAACCACACTTCTCGCTGTTTTCTCGCCTAAAAACTTGAATCTCTCGCTGTTATACGAATCCAGTTAGGATTCATGTCTTTTAATCCCATAACAACTCTATTACATCCCTTCTTCTCCTGACTTTCTCAGCCGAACTCCACCATCCTGTCTTCTCAGCTAGCTATTGCCTGCTCGAGTTCTCACTGCCTATTTCTCTAACCAATCTCAAGCACCATCAATTCCACAGAAAACCCCATCTTTTCTAGGACAAACCCATGTAATCTCATACTCTCTGCCGATTAATATCATCAACTGAAATTCCATCTTCAGCTGCCATTAATATCATTATCAATGGTGGGAAACAACCATTATTCTCTCCTGCCATATTAGACTAAACCCATTCATTCGAGTTCTAACAGCATCACAGCCTCCACTTCTTATCAATTCCGAGCTTTGTCTTCAATGGCAGCAACAACTCCATCACCATTCTCTAAGTGTCAACCACGATCGAGTCATCACTGCTAACTACCATGAACTTCACTTTCTCAAACTCAGTCCGTTCCTCGAACCCATTAATCACTCAAGCTCAATCACCAACCATAACCAGCGTCAATAGCAATCAATGATGGCAACATCTTCTCCGCATCAGAGCTTTTCACCCATCGATAGTCAACAACACAACTCAATCCTTGCTGTCTCTGCCATTAAACCATCACTCGAGCTCTATTCATCAACATCACCATCACGTCTGCCATGATCGCTGCCAATATCTCTACACGAACCAGCAACCCTTATTTCTCGATCTGTAACAATTGGGGAAGAAGATGAGGTGCCCTTAGCAAGTAGGTCGGCGCCTTTAATACTTTTCAAATACTGGCAGCCCTTAGTAGAAGCATTGGTGTCTATATAATTATTTGAATCTCAGATGCCCCTTAACATGTGACGGAGTGCCAATAGTAGTTACCCTTGAAATGATCATTTTGCCCTTAGTCCTTGTTTTGCTCATATCTTCTTCATACGACCTCGGAATGACCTCATTCTTTCTCTATTGGCTTCGTTTCTTCATTCTCTACGAGATGATGACAAGAAATCTTAGATTAGAGCAAGTTACACATGGTCTTTGGCTCTTCTTCACTTGTATCACCTCGTTCCAAGCATAATTAAGTGCCGATTCGCTTCTTTTGGATGCTTCCATCTACTAAAAGATAAATAAACAAAATAAAAAATGTAATATACAATAATTCATAAGAAATCTAGCAAATACTTGCATGAAATTGACACTATAAATATGTAAAATATGTACTTACTATAATTCGTTCTAACAATTCATTTTGGAGAATGAACTCGTAATGAGAGTTCATTCTAGCAGTTCATTTTGTAGAATGAACTCGTAATGATGGTTCATTGTAGCATGCAAAGGTAGTTCATTCTATAAAATGAACTCGCAAAGTTAATTCATTACAATGGTAGTTCATTCTAGCAGTTCATTTTGTATAATGAACTCAAAATGCTAGTTCGTTCTAACAATTCATTTTGTAACATGTAATAGTAGTTCATTCTGTAAAATGAATTCGTAAAGTTAGTTCATTACAATGGTAGTTATTATAGCAGTTCATTTTATAGAATGAACCCGTGATGGGAGTTCATCAAGCAGTTCATTTTATAGAATGAACTCGTAATGGTGGTTCATTCTAGCATGTAATGGTAGTTCATTATATAAAATGAACTCGCAAAGTTAGTTCATTACAGGTAGTCAATTCCAGCAATTCATTTTGTAGAATGAACTTGTAGTGATAGTTCATTTCATAGTCTATCTTTAGCTAAACGATAACATAAAAATTAAAGCTTCAAAAAATAGTGAAAGTGGTACTTATTTTGTAGATCTCGTCGAGAGCTTTCCGAGTATATAAAATTTATTAAGTTTCGACTTGTGGTTTGAGAGATATTTAATTTTTAAGATTTTTATTTACTTTTAGAAGAGAAGGAAAATAAGAGAGAGAAAAAGGGTATTTCTGATATTGTTTTAAAAAATGATGACATCATTCCGCGTGGGTAATGATCACCCTAGGACCACATAGTAATTTTTGGACCAAACTGATAATATATTTTAAAAAAAAGACTTTAGAGCAATTGGACCAAGTCAACAGGACCAAACTAACATAATATATTTTATATTAGGACCAATTGATAGTTTCTACATATAAATAGTTATCTTCAATATAAAAAAAATACATATATCTCAAAATTATTAAAATAAAAATTAATATTATCTTTTTTATTTGTACGATATCGTTGAATCATGCGAATGTCCATAAATTAATTTTTCGACGTATTTGTTCCATAAGTAAAACAATATAACTTCTGATAAAAAAAGAAAAAGAAAAAATAAGTAAAACAATGTAATTCTATAAATACATCTAAATAACAACAACAATTACACTAACAGTTGAAAATCAACACAAAGTCATTGGTCCTCAGAAAAATAACTGCTTTAATACTTATGTCCCTGTCAAATTACTAACACATAATCCACAACCCATGTTCCAAGTCATATCATAGCCGATACATATTATGAGTACATATAAAGAATAATAGAACCTAATCGAGAGATGAAACCAATAAATCAATCTTAGTTATATTCTTGTGAAGTCATAAAACTATGTTAGGTGTTGCTTTGGTGAGTCATAGTTAATTTTTTTTTTCATACTTATGTCCCTGTCAAATTACATAAAACTATCAGGTTTTTCATTGTATTTTGCTTCACGAGGATTGCAATATATGGCGTGTTTGGTGCAAGTAGTTTGTGTAATGTAAGCGAAGGAAAAATACCATGTACTGCGAATGTGAGAGCAATGTTACATTTGATTGTAGTTTGCACTGTTGGTTTGTAAGTTTCAAAATTTTTATGCTGGTAGTGTTGCTTTATTTACGTATTGTTTAGTATTTTCCATTTGACCAGTACAAAAAAATAACTACTAAGATAAATAATTCCCTTTACGTAAAGATAATATGCGTTTTATCAAATTGCACCATAGAAAATTATACGTTTTTGAAAAAATACAAACCTTTTATGTAAATGTGGTTTTCTTGTTAATCGATATTATTTCCCTTTCTCGTCGGTTTTTCTCCATCACCAATTTTTTTATCTTGGATTATAGCATTAGTTATTTCTTTACAAATATTGTTTTGTTGAAGTCTGATAGATCTTAATGCTATATAGAATGACTGTTTGAGTAACATAATGAGTCTCAAGCTCATAGCAATCCTACATGTTTCTTTTAGAAACTTTGCTATTTGATTGTGATGAAATTTTACCATCATTTGGATTAGATTGTACAGTAAAACTCGTTTTGAATTGTTTCTAGCGTTCCTTGTGTTAATGTGATGTTTCTGTAGTTTAGATTTTATATATAGACTGCATAAATAAAATTAAGAGTTAGATAGAGCTTAGGAATATTTGTGGTTTACCATAAATAAATAAATTTTTTTTTTATATCCAAAATGTTTTTTTTTCTGGTTAAAAATATAGAATTAACCATAGTCATCTATTAAAGACGATTAAAGGTAGATCGTCGATGTTAGGTTTTTTCCATCCACTGTAAGTGACGCTGACCCGATACAATTAAGTATGGGGTGCAAAAGAAGTGTAATAATTTTTAAACATGATAGCCAATAGGAGAATGAGTTTCCTTTACCCTTGAATATTTACACCAATCAAACTTTTCCAAGTGTCCCTATCAAAATTGCCACATCACAAAAGGCCTATTTTGACCAATAGGAAGCGAGGGTTCCATCACCGGTCAACGTGGGAGCTTTATTTTTCTAGGTCGTGAAGTGAACTCACAGTGGCACATTGTTTTAGTGTGAAATATAATTTTACTGCAAAGAGTACTTTCTGTAGTTTTGAGAGATCAAAATCGTACAAGACGAACCTAAACAAACAAATAGCCGTTCAAGTCTTTATTCGATCACAAAGGTGGAGATGATGGGTTGATCTTAGGGGAGAGAAGGAAAAAAGGTTGAGAAATCACTGTGCGATGAAATTGCAGTGTGTAGTTATTAAACTATAATGAAGGATGAATTTTGACTATAAATCTGATTAACTGTGAGATAGATATGTGTTTTTCTTACTCCGACATTTCGAAGAGATGAAGCCATCTATTTATAGTCTTGTAGAGAACATACTGATTCCTCGTAATTCGCGGAAGTTGTAAAGAGATAGAGAAGTGATGATCATGGAGATTGCGGTGGAATCATGCCTATTACGTCAGGAAGACTGTATGACCACTACTCCTTCATACTCTCAATTGTTCTTAAATGTCCCACTACTCATTACCTTCTCGTAGTAGAAGTGTTGCCACATCGTACATTGCTAGAAACCGCAATACCAATGCCCCAATAAGAATCCTCCCATGTCACATATTTGATATCTCGTAGAAAAATAGTGAAATCGTGGACTACTACTACTTTGGTTAAGTCAGGACAATAACATGCTAAATTAGTGAGAAAAGTTGCTCAATTCACTAAGTGGATACGTAGACTGATCGGTGTCAAGTCTAGTTAAAATAGTAAGTCTAATAGTTATGCAGAATCTTGAAAGTAACAAGACTTGTAAATGGCACAAATCTAGAAGTGTTCAAAGTTAAGATTATGCGAAAGTTCTCAAGGACCGAGCAAGAGATTGATGTCATAACCTCGAGGACTAGTGTTGGTTCCATGCTACTCAAGGATAAGTTAGAGCTAGCATATGCTCTCGAGGACTGGTGTTGGCGCCATGGATATTGACACGTCCATGGGGACGACATATAAAGCAAATTCGCGTCCTCAAGGACTTATGCCAGGATCATGACGCGTCCTTAGGTACTTTGCTTAGGGTAGCCATGCGTCCTTGGGAGAATTACGTTGGAGAAGCTGGCTCTATCCCAAGGCTAACGCCATGAATGGTGTAGCACTGGCACTAGGCCATCCCGCGAGTTAAGCATACTTAAGTCAATGACGCTTCCTCAAGGAGTGGTGCTTGAGTAGCGACGCACCCTTGATGGACAATGCTATAACAAAGACGTGTCCTCGATGGACGGTGATTGGTTAGGGACGCGTCCAAGAGGGACATGCTAGGTTAGACCTAAAATATTGCTATTTTGATGTTATTTCCATTGTGTACACAATTGTAGATTGATATTGTTCGAATAAGAGTTTGAATATCGACGTATATACTGAACAAGTTCAAGGAATAAAATTCATCCGTGGAAGTTTTGCGACTTGAGACTAGTTCAATATTCCATAGATATTTATATATATTCAGATGGGCTACGGGATTAATATAGAGCACATGTAGCTATTTGTAGAGACTGTATTCTTAGAATATGTACATAACTCGTATTTTGATACAAGGTCAGAAATATTTGCGGATATATCTATGTTTCTGCTGCTGGGAAGATGGCGATTTTACAATTCTCTCCCTTGTTAAAAATACATCATCAACATTAAGTCCACTGTTTAGTGAGAAACAATAATGTTTCACAGTAATCACTAGGTGGTGACATTACGGACAAGGCAAAAACTAATATAACTTAGTCGTTAGATATTACCAGATACTCCGCAGCTGGATTGAACTTCTGATACAGTCACATATGTTGAGCAACTATCAATGAGAAAGCAACGATCAATCCACAAGAGATAATTAGCGATGATTAGAGAGTACGGTTTTAAGCGACATCTAGGGATGAAGTCTGGGATATTTATGGCCCACATGTTTGGTGCGCACAAGGGAAGGTCATCTTCCCTCTTGGATTTGGAATCACTTCACTATAAAAGAAGTCTTTACTCCTCCATATTATTATAACATCATTACTACTTCTCTTTAATATCAGTAGGAGCTCACGTCTACATAAACGTAAGCACTATCAATCTCGCCGCGCCAGCAACTCACCTCTGCTACCGAGATCGCTAGCGCAAGCTATTTTCCGACAGCAGCAGTTTTACGCCGATCAGCTGGTGGTCGTCATCAGGTAAGTCCAGTTTTTTTTTTCAAGATTTTATGTGAGTTAATACTCACGTCTTCCCTTTTTCTCTTGTTCCTCCATCATAAGAAGCAGTAATTTCTTGTAACAAAATCAACTTTTCTAGTCTATATTGATTTCCCAGCAACGTCCGCGCGAGCACCAATCCAGGTAAACTAGGGTTTTAGTAGTCTTTATTGATTTTTGTTTTGATTTTACATATAACGATATTGTTCGGTATGAGAAAATCAATACTATAGAACTCCGTCGATGTTGAGATAGAAGAAAACTAGAATCTATCGTAGATTACTAATGAATATGAAAGCAACACTGGCGCAACCTCTAGCCGTAATAGAAAGGAAAGATTTATTGTTGTGTTTCTCAAAAATATACCTCATACCGTGATAGGTTCCTTGAGCACATTTATGGAGAAACCAACGTACCATCCACTTTATTGGTTGTTTTATTCCAAACTTCGAGAAATCCAATACTATCCGGAGAATTACTGTTGAAGTTGTCCTTAGACTTGCAAAAAGGAGAATACACATCTTCCTTTATCGACTTAAAGATACCCGAGATTCCCCTGTCGATGTAAAGTCATGTTGAGTGATCCCATAATAAAAAAGGTTTTGGAAGGCGACCATATTTTCATGTTGTGGGATTATCTGAAGTACTGAGGATTAACAAGGACGTGAGAGGCTTGATGACTTTCGCTTACCTTTGGTGTGAACCAAATCATTTGGAGGTATGTGCATGAAGTTAGTTGAAAATCACTATAGAAGATGTAGCTACACTTGAGCATGGATGCATTTCTGACACTCTGGTTGTCTAGAGATATATTCGAAGACTTCACAGGTGGTAGATTGAAGCCTTAAGTATTTTATCTCGCTGTGGCGCTCGCTGATGGTGATGGTCTTCCTATTGGCATCTTATTTCTTGGATCTTTATACTCCCATTTAGATTCTTTAGATATTGACATGAGGCTATCCAATGGTTTTATGAAGATCGATTCTTATATTCATACCGTATTCCTTCAAGCATGGCTATGTGAACATTTTCCTGATTACGCCTGATAAGTGCATATTTTTTTTTTATATTTTGAGTATTATTTCATGCTAGTTTTTGCTAGGTTTCTTGTTAATTATTTTATATTACGTTTGTTTTTGTTGATTTATCTTTTATTAGGTGGAATCATCTAAAAGAAGTTAATTGACACTTAATTGTGCGAGAAAAGAAGTACTACAAAGGAAGAAGGGTCAAAGACCAAGTTTAACTTGTCCAAATCCAGAATCTTATCATCATGTAGAGAACGAAGAAACGAAGCCACGGCGAAAGAATGAAGTCATTCCGACTTCATACGAAGGAGTTATGGGCGAAAAGAGGAATTATGCTCATCGATTTCACAAAACTGGCATTGTAATGAAAGTTTAATGGAGTTACTAAAGGAACCAGCGAGTCTTACCCGGGGCTGCCCATTTTTGAGATTTATTAAAGGCGCCAAACTCTTTCACTTGGGAAGCCATCGTCTTCTTCCTTTGGTTCCGGTTAAAAACAAAAATTTCAGTTAGGGTTTTTTATTTTGTTCGCTGCTGCCATTAGTGGTGGCTATGGAGTTTTTGATTTTGGTGACTGAAGGTAGTGAGAATCGATGAAAGATGTGATGATGATGCTAATGGAAGTGGTGGAATCGATGGAAGTTGATGGGGCTGTGGTTACTGTCGGTTGATGGAGTTCAGATGGGCATTAATATTAACTAGGTTTGGACCCGTGCGGTAACGACATGGGATATACCTCATAGTTGGTTTCTTTGAAATAATATGATTCTTTGACATAATATCATTCAAATATGCGGTAAATAAGTCAATTTGATTACCCATAAAACATGAATCAATGTTACTTATTAACCGAATAACTTAGTTATTGTTATTCGATTGGCCACGTTATTATGCTATGATAAGCCATGTTACCCAAACAAAGATCTACTAAAGTTGCATGAATAACTAACCGCAAGTACTATGGTTGTGTGTAAAAATTCACATCACATGTAACCAAGTGAAAACGACTCCATTTAATTACTGTCCTCATTGAGGCATAATGTAAGAAAAACCGTTCCATGTTTATTTTATTCCTTCAAAATTTAACTTTTGCTACAACAGTAGTTCAACATCACATTTAACCAACAAAGTGTAACAAACGAAGGTCACCGAAGTGATTTAAAGTAGAATTTGAGGATACACCATATTTACTGTAGAAGTTACTTCCGGTTTTTCTCCCATCAACAACCTTAATCTCTTCTTGTTGTTGTGCATCTCGATAACGGCACGTAAAGTTGTCCATGACTAAATACTGGTATTGTTAAATCAGTAGGATAGCCTTACTGGGAGGGTGATGGTTAAGATGGTTGCAACTTTCTCAAAAGATAAAATATACCGATTCAACTTGTACGAAAACTAAATCAGTCCTAACCAAAAATAGGAAACTTCGAAAAGGATTCACAGCAAAGGAATATAACACGCATACTTCCAATCCAAATATTTTCTTTTACTTCCAATCTAAAGAACTTAACTATAATACTGATGGAGCCTAAATTAAAAGTTATAGTGTTGAGATCTACTGAAAATTAGTCGGAGCAAATTAAGGAGACTTTGGAAAATAAAATGATGTAAAAAGGAAAAATATAATCAAAACAAAACAATAATGGCAGTATCATGATCAACATAAAATAACAAAGGAATGTGGTGACAGAGAACTTACCAGAGTTCTAATATGTGTAATATGTTCAACATATTTGACTAATACGGAGTTTGTTATATAAACTAAAACGCAGTACTCAACTCGTTTTTTTTTCTTCTTTATATCTAAAAGAAAAAATTGTATAACTAACATGTGTAACAACACGGATTTTGGTTGTTGTAACAGTTTCATTATAAGAGTGGTGATTCACTTATCCTTTGAATGGTGTGGGTGTGGATGGTGGAGGTGATCGTTTGGTAGCAGTGAAAATTCAATGTTATTAGAAAAGATTAAGCCGAATGCAATTGTAAACCTTGTTATGATTAAGAAGCGGTTATTTTCAATATCTAAATGAAGCGTTGCAAATAAATTTGCAATCTAAACGTCAATACCGAAACCTCAAATCTGAATGAAAAATATAAATTAAATATTGATCAATGTAAGGATGATAAAACGACGACATATAAGTAATAGCTTCTCAAGTTAAGCTTAAAGAGAATTGCAGCTCTCATAACACTGTTTTTTTAGAGTTTTTAGGTGCCATACAATTAGAGTTTATACTCCCAAAGTCCCATTCCATGTACTACCTGCTAGATACGAAGCTCCTTATGTATTACTTTCTTAAGTTTTGCACGGATAACAGAAAGCAACAACATGCATTAGATACAAAGACTAAACTCCCCATACATAAGAGGCAACGAGATAACACTCCCATACTTAATAGGCCATTAAAATATTAACTGCACAAAAATTACAATGCTAATGAAACAAAAGCAGAATACGTGCAAAACTGATTGAAATCATCCTCAATATTTAATTACTACATTAAAGTAAGTTATTCCACGGTTGGAAAGTATAAAACTGGTTCGACATTTTCCTCGTTAAATTACGAAAATATTAATAGCGTGTTTGTTTTGTGGGAATGAAATTCTATTCCCAGTAATATGGTTCTATTCTTTTATTTGGGATCAAAAATAACTGCCGGAATATAATTTTTCTAACTTTTAGGTTTTTCTAAAAGAGGGAATAGAAAACCCACGTCTTAGGTGGGTTTAGGATTCCTAATCCGGGGGAATCGTTCACTTTCACACTAATTTTTTAACTTTACCCGTTCATAAAAAAATTAAAAGATGAAGCTATGGAATAGGAAAAATATCTTTTAAGAAAAGGTAAACTCTGTATGAATTTTTTAAGGCGACAATTTATGCAATTCTATCAACTCCATTACTATTTAAGAACATTCAACTTCATACTTTTGATTTGAAAGAAATTTCAGTGGAAAAAAAGGTATATTTGTGGTGATTATTTTTTCCAAATTATATTTTATATATGATTTGAAATCTGATCATATATCGTTTTTTTTTTTTGTTAATACCTTACTATAAATTTTTTTTCTGTTGATATTATGCAATAGTAAAAACTTAAAGGTTGCTCATACATGTTCAGGTTAAGAAATCTCAAGATTGTTGTGTGTTTTCTTTCAGTGATTGTTGTGTATATAAGGTGTTTGCATTTAGGTCCTAATGAATGTGGTGGTGTTTCTTGATATTTTTTAGTTTCAAATCCTGCAAGTAGCGACTTTGGAATTTGCTAATGACTCTGTGAATAGATGCAAAAAGTCCATTTATAAGTGAACATCACTCAAGATACACAGAGTACTACATTCAAAAGTGAGTAATTATGCACTTAACTGCTTTCTTATTATGAGATTCATCATACTACTTTACGTTAGTAGACTCAGTAGTTAGTGATGTACTATTTAGACAAGTTCCGGTATATTGATAAAGTCTTTACATGATACTAGGTATGAACTGGATGTCAAATCAGTTACCTCCACCCTGAACATACAAAATTTGGAATTGTTGTTTGCATTGCTTTTTTTACTACGAGATCGATTCCAGTTTCGGGGGTTAATGTAATACCTAGGCACTATTAATTAATTTGGTTTTGTTTTAGTACATTTTCACGAATCGAAAGCTATGCTGCTGAACGAGAGTGGCAACACCTTCACGTTTTTTTATCAAGAAAATTGCTAATTTTCTTTTGAATCTCAAAGTTAGAATTATGTCACCAGCTATCACACACCATTTTTTGTATCAACTCAAATCTCTAACCCCGGTCAGTGTAATAATACATACAATACTTGGTTACCAGAGTTGAAAAAAAAGCTATGTAAAACAATAACAATGAATTTAGATTAAGATTAAAAGTGCTAGATTTTGAATTTTATTTGTGGATATTTTTTTCTTCTTCTTTCATTTAATGTATGTTGTGTGAACCAAGTAGAGACCAACATACCTGTAGGGCGTAACCAGGGACACGATCTGACCACAGAATATTGATATGACTACATGAAGGACCCATTTGACATAATACAGATAATGCTATATGTGTTATAGGTCTTTGAACAGGTACCTATCATAGCCGATTGGTATCTTTGCTTTTTTTTATTGTTTCTTTACATTACTCCAAAAAGTTTTAGATTCATTAAGACTGAACCACAGGATCCAAATATAACTCTTTACGAACTGAAACCAGAACAACTGAGAACTATATGGTCACTTGTGTATGGTACACCAGTAAAATGTTATTGCCGCTGTATTTCGATGCAAATACCTTTCCTGAAGTGGTAGGCTGAGTACATTATGCCGTCTAATTTTTTATTTGCGTAAGTTTTTTATTTTAGTTTCAGTAGTTAATTAGAGATTTTGTGCTCCAACGATGAGGTTTTCTAGGCATATACTATGTCAGTCAGCATGCTATTTTTTTTATATTCGGTTTGCTTTTTTGGATAATATTTGTTTTATATGCTGAATTACAGTTATGGCTCGTCTAAAATTCTCGAGACAAAGACAAATTGTTTCTACGATTGAGAGTATAAGATCAATATTAAACGTGGTCGTACAATTTTATGTCATTGTATTGGTTCAGGATGAATATTATTATAGACAACACATCTTACGAGTCAATCCATATTTTTCATTTCATGCTTAACAAGAAAACATGTTTAGAATAGTTTGATGTAGTGATAAGAACTGAAAAAAATAACACTCGGATATATAAAAACCCATTTGTCAAATTTTGTGAATTGCTGCGGGCTGTGGGAAATGTAAAAGAGACAAGAATATTTCTATAGAAGAAATGGCTGTAATATTCTTATATATACTATCCCACCACGTAAAAAATAGAGTTATACAGACGCACTTTATGTGTTCTGGAGAAACAATTAGCAGATGTTTTAACAATATGTTGAATGGAGTCATGCAGTTACAGTCACATTTGTTCAAAAAACCTGAAGCAATATCTGTAGATTCAACTGATACAAGATGAAAATGTTTTGAGGTATATATTAGCATTATATTTCTCTTGTCTTAGATTTTTTTTTTGCTTCCATATTTAAATACTAAATGTATGTGTAATTCTTTCTATAATTTTTGGCACATAATTATTTAGGGGCTTTGGATGGAACATATATAAGAGTCATAGTTCCGACGGAGGACAAACCTCGGTATCGTACAAGAAAAAGTAAAATCGTAAAGAATGTCTTAGGAGTTTGTTCTCCTGATATCCACTTCATCTATGTTTTAGCTGGGTGGGAAGGCTCTGCATCTGACTCTAGATTTCTAAGGGATGCTGTGAGAAGAAGAAATGGATTAAGAGTCCCTCATGCTAATTAATTAAGTTCAAATCTGACTTCATACTAATATATTGATAATGATTTTACTAATATAATTATATAAATTTTAAATATGTGAACTTGTTTTATTAGGTTGATACTATCTGGTCGATGCTGGGTATCCCAATAGTGAGGGGTTTCTTGCTCCATATAGAGGGCAACGGTACCACTTGAGCGAATGGAGACGTGGAAGTCGGCCTACCACCACAACTGAATATTTTAATATGAAACATTCAAGAGCTAGAAATGTAGTAGAGAGATGTTTCGGGTTGTTGAAAATTAGATGGGCTATTATGATAAGCCCTTCGTATTATCCTTTTGAAGATGCACAATCGAATAATTTTAGCATGTTGTCTTCTGCATAATTTTATAAGAAGAAAAATTCCCTTAGATTTGATGGAGGAAGAATTAGATACTGAATCAAATTATAATGATGGAATATTTACACCAGAGGATCGAGTTTACCTTTTTCAGAAGTAGACTACTTTGCTCTTGCCCTCGCTAAGAAAGAAGCACAAACAGCAGGTAAAAGACCCTCCCTAAAAAAGGAAAAAGAAAGCTCCTTAAGATTTGTACTTCTATACCTTTCTGTGTCCCGAATTACTCCTTAACTCTTGAGTTCCTAGTCTGCTAAAAGCCTAAGGCGCTTAGAACTACAAAACTATATTCATACGGAGGATCCTGATGGGTCTCTACTTTAGGTCTTCAGTCCACTAGATTGTCTTGGCGGTTTCCCTAGATCACCAGAAGGAATATAAAGAGAGACATATTAGCAGAGAATATGTTTAATGAATGAAAGGCAACTAGAATAAGAAGAACGATTAGGAATATAAATAGGCCTAGGAATGTGTAGTTAGATGTTTAAGAATTATTTGATCATTTATTTTGTGGGTTCCTTTAGTTATACTATATGGATTATTGATGTGTATTGGATTTATTGTTCTTTTCTTTTGAAACTAAGTTAATACATTTTCAATTGATAATATATGTCTTGGTATTAATATAAGCTTTTGGAGTTTGATCAATATGTATGTATATATGTATATGTTTACGTGTTATTTATCAGGATGGCAACAAAATGCTATTGGAATGCTAAAGAAAGTGAAAAGTTAGTCGAATGTTTACACGAAATGGCTAGGGGTGGACATTGGAAGGCTGATACCGGTTTTCGAAGTGGATACCTACAACATGTGGAACAAATATTGAAAGAAAAACTTCTAAATGCTGGAATTAGGGCTGATCCTCATATTGAGTCAAGGATCAAGCATCTAAAAAAATAAACTTTTGCAATTGCAGAGATCATATCTATTGGAAGCGGGATCATTTTTGATGAAGATGAGAAGATGGTTAAATGTGAGAAATATGTCTTTGATCAATGGGTGAAGGTGTGTATTTAAATTTCTTAGTATTTTCCAAATATTTTTATTTTCCCTTTTGTTGTGAATTTTATGCTTATTATCTTATGAATTTCTTTCCAATATTGATCATCGATTCATAGACTCATAAACATGCAAAAGGTCTTTGGATGAAGCCGTTTCCCCATTACAATGCTTTATTAGATATCTATTTGAAAGATAGAGCGACTGGGACGAATGCAGCATCAGCCGCTGATGAGGAAGAAGAAATTGAGGCAAATAACAAATAACGATGACGATAATGACGATGACGATGACGATGACAATTATAATGACGATGGGTATGAGGGTAGATCTGAGGTAGGGAATAACAATAATACCCAAAATACAAATGATCAGTCTGTTAAAAAAAAAGACGTCGACCTACAGATGGATTTCTCTCTAATTTGGGAAGCATTTCAAAATCATTTGGAAAATTTGTTGACGGTACAATGGGTTACATGGAGAAAATGGCAGCAACACTAATGCATAATCATGATAACGATAATGCAGCCAAAGTCCTTGAAGAATTAAACAAGTTATACGAGTTAACTCTTGATCAAGTTGGTACATCGGCTAATATCATCATCGCCAATTCTTCTAAGTCTGCTATTTTTCTTGCATTACCGCATGAGACGCATATGTATTGGGTTATGAGGACTTTAACTAAAGCTACAAACTAGTTAACTAGGTCTCCATGCCAATAATTCTAAATAACTGATATTCCTTTGATTTTTGTTTTTTAATAAGTATTTTTAGGACCTTTTTTTAGTTAAGAGCTTACGAAAAACAATTATTATATTTTTATAAATACTTAAATAAAAATTTAACGGGAAGATTTTATAAGTTTTGATTATTTATTTTATTTAATTTACTCAAAAGGACATAAAAAGAAAAATATTGAGTTTTTTTATTCCTAATCCTGACTTAACCAAACACAGAAATAAAAATATAGGAGGAATACTATTCCTAATTCCGGCATAACCAAACAACATGTTCCAGGAATCATATTCCTGGGAATCACATTCCCTTCCCCCAACCAAACACACGATAAGTGTATACCGGGACCAAATGCGGACCAATGGATCTAAACGGTTGATTGTGTATGCATGCCATTGGTGCTACCACTTTTACAAATGCCCGGATGACACAGACTTGAGAAAAAAGTATTGCAGTAAAATTCCAATAATATATGATGAACCAAATTGTCGCGATGTCATATCTTCATATCCTTCTTTACAACACGAAAATATAGGCAAACATAAGAATTCAATAATGTAATAACCAAAAACAAAATAAAAGGGAAAGATATATACCGAGTTCTTTGTGAAGTAATCAAGGCCCATCGGTTCGAAATTTATTAAATGGAAGACTTTATATGCTGCAGATGCCCGTATAGATCTGAGTAATAAAAGTGGTCGATCAACTGAATAACACGTTTTGAATCCGAGGAAATTTCAATTAGGGATGGAAGGTAAAAGTTTGGATCTTGTTAAGTGCATTCTCGGCGAATTCAGCTGCACTCTTTTAAAAATTTTAGTGCAAAATTTTTCAGAATCATGGCATTAATGGTACTACTGCCAACATTTGTGTCTCGATGCATGATGCTCGGGTAATCATGTATCTAAAAAATCTATAAGTACTCTCCATCCCTATGCTAGTAGTACACTGTATAAAGACTTAGGAGAGTGTGACTGAAGGACCTGGCAGCATCCATTAATGGTACTTGAACCACGGGATATCACAAACAAAGCAACAAAAAAACGGGTAACAAAGATCAAATGAACATAATTAAATTATCCATTCACGGAATATAGAGTTACTACGACATCCGCGTTTAACAGTATTCATGATCAGCGCAATGGTAGGAAAAGGTCGTTCCCAAAATCTACAGACAAATTGATAGCCTGAACAGTAGTTAGTTGTTCAGTCTTTATACCACCGTAAGTTTGGATCCTAGGACCTATTAATCACTCCAAAATCGGTCATTTAGTTACTTCATAGAGAGAGAAAAGATAATATGAACCTTAGAATTTATAAGTGCAAGCTTAAATGAAACCATTCATCTATATAAATTCAGAGGTATATCACACAATATCAGTTTGCAAGATAATATTAATGTACCTGACAATCTAAAGGAATTCCGAGAATTGGTTTCTAGCAAGGTCTATAGTCTATATGGAAATGAAGTTGAAAACTGACCAATTTACGGCAGCACCACTCAACTGTGGAAACACATAGACTAAAATACCGCTAAAAGCAAGTCAAGAGGACGAAAATAATAATAAACACATGTATGCCAGAATACATTTTGCATACATTCTCAATCACAATGTGGTGCACACTCCCTGAGCATGGACAACTTTACAGTGCTCTCACACTATTTTATGCCAACAATAGAATTCAAAAAATTGTCTAAACCTACTAACTAACAAATCTAACCAATCCGGGTCTTCAAATTTGGCACGCCAACAGTAGTTGTGATCGATTAGGTTCAGCTGCTGTTAGTAGAGTTTGCAAACTCGATGGGGACTTTTTGCAAACAGTTTGTGTGCGACACTGGTGGTGATTTCCCACATCTTTTTGACTACAATCTCTGCAAGACATAAAGCCATGATCCCCAACAATTTTGGTAGGGGTAGTGATAAGATTTGGAATACCTATTTATAATAACTGTAATCGTACAACGTCTACAATGTAAACAACGACAAGTACGGGTCGAACCCACAGGGAGCGGGAAAATACTGCAATCACAATTCCTAATCGACTAACCAGAAATAATATTTTTAGATTTTTAAAAATAGGAATGAAACAAATAGATTGAACTAAACTAACAAACTAAATCAAACGGGAGAGATGGTAACCAGGGTTTTTAGTATCTACCACTATTTATATTCAATTACTGAAATGAAACATAACTCCTGAATCTATCTATTGTTCGTTCTATCGACATCACCTATTATATGTATTAGAGTCGCAAATATCACTGGGACACCCTAAGCATGACGTATCAAAGGCTCTAACTCTCAGCATACACCATCAAATTGCGTTAGCGAGAAGTTATACGAAACTAAATATAGGTTCACAAAAAATACTTGCAATTCTAAGCATACCCCATTAAAGGACTTAACCCAAGCATGTAATATCAAATAATAATACAAATATATTTATGATCCTAACAATTATATGCAAATGTTACTGTATTGTAAAGAACAGGTGAAGCAAAAACTCATATTATCATTAAATCAATAAATGGTATTCAAGAACTAATCATATTCAAATCATAATAGTCTATACCAAATAATTTAATTTAATTGGTCTAATACTTTAAGTGGTTTCAAAAACCCATTAAAATAGAGAAGATAAAAGATTAAACCGAAATTGAGCGGATATTCTCCGTTCTCTCTTTCTCTCGAACCCAGAAGTACTCAGCCACACCTCTCTCTTTAATTTCTCGTCTCATAAATTTTTCCTCCGTCAGACCCCTTGTTTCTCTTCACTGTCCGCCTCCACCAAACCAAAAAGAGAATCTAACCCAAATGACAATCCCCCTCTCTGTTAGACCTTCTCTTCCTTTTTATACCTTCACCAATCACGTGCACCACCTACAACTAGTGATGTGTTGTACTTCTATAGATACGTCTTGATTTGATGTGAATAAACCAAAAACAAATCATAACCGGTCCCACCATCTCTGATTGTCCCCACCTACTTCTTTCTCTCTATCTTTTCTAACCGAGAAGCCTTCACTTGTTGTTCCCTCCCTCACCCGATTTCCACTTCTAAAAGAAGTAAAAAGTTTGACGCATTCTCAGACTTTATCTTCCAACCACAGACGTCCACTCTGCACCTCCCTCTTCTTTTACTTTCTTTTCTTTCTCTTATTTAATCTCTTCTATCAACAGACCATTAGCCCAGAACGAACTAGCCTTCTCTCTATAGCCGAACCAACTAGTCTATTCCTTCTTCCATACTAAAAGAAGTAAGAATGTACCTCTTCATTTATTGTTCACGTCCACCCATTCGATGCAATTTTATTTGTTTAGCCATATTTAGCAGTAACTTCGGGTTTGATGTAAGCTACCTATAAAGGCATAAAAATAATAAAACTAATACAAATCAAGCACTAGCAAATATAAATTATGTGATACAAAGGTATAAATTATACGCTCATCAAATACCCCCAAACCTATATTTTGCTAGTCCTCGAGCAAAACTAATCTAAAAATAAAATAAAATTTTAACTCACTTTCGCAGGAATCGCAACTACATTTGGCATGTGTAATAAGCCTTTAAACCCTTAGGTGTCCCTGGTGGACGAGTTTTGTCTCGTGAGGTTTTACAAGAGGTATACCCACAAAACCTTTACTCAAAATATAGCTACCTGTGAATAATTGAGGATAGACACTAAACAAGCTATTTAGTTGGCACACTAAATTCTTAGGCTATAAGAATCATTACCCTATATGAATCCAATTGTTGTACACGAGTTTGCACTCAGCGTACTAAATTCATATAAGAATGCAAAACTCTACTCAAATAATCATCAAACGTTCCAAAACTGGATGGAAATTATAAACATTCATATTGCTCAGAATCAATCAAATTCAAACACATCGATAGATTAGAAGATGAATAAAGAAGTAATGAATGATGCACATATTGATAAGGTGAACGGTGTTTCCCATATCTGTTTGAAGGTCAGTGCCAGGATGAATCTTAATGGATTGAGATGCGCTCCCACTGGTCTTAATCTTTATACTAATAGTGACTCATCTAGTATATACAAGGGCACCAACAATCGACTTATTGAAAATAAAATAATTATTTACTTTTATTTACTTTTATTTACTTTAATTTAATTTTTTTATTTTTTTTCAATATATATATATATATTGTCTGAGTAGTGGTCTAAATAAAATAAAACAATGGGGCTTGATCTCAAACACTCTACTTCATCCTGGCGGCGATAATAAGTCGATACTAGTGCCCCACCAAATCACTTAGAGAAACACTAAATTGCAAAAAATAAAAATAGAAAGTGATATAGTTATGGTGATTCCGAGATATGTGTGCTCAATGATTATCATGTTATTTCTAACACCTGACTGCATCCAGATATGAATAGACCATTTAGATGGGCACACCAATTCCAATATATAAGAGCTATGTTTCCATCTACCTAGTATGGTTAGTGTCATCCTGAATTGTTCACAAGTTTCAAAATTTTGGAGTTTTCATTATTGACATCAATTTTCGGAAACTCTACCCCCAAACCTAAATTTAACATTTTCCTCAATATTTCAAACTGTGCAATCTAGAATGGTATGCAATATAGATTAAAAAGACAAATAAAATTCAAAATAAAGGGATTGGAACGTCTCACCTGA